>JAMKQA010013766.1:0-10207 GCA_024699735.1 Posidonia australis
TAGTTGCTTTTTTAAATCTAGCTAATTGATATAGATCAGGAAATTCATAGCAAAGTGGCTTGCCATTGCTCCAATTCTATTTCCAAAAGATAATATTAGATCCACTACCAGGCACCACAGAGGTAAAACAGTTAAAAAAAGCAAAACCTTTCTTGAGAAAATTCCACAAAGGAGAGACAGATGCAGAAGAAGAATTAAGAATGGCCCCAGGACCTCTATGACAATATCTAGAAAGAACTAAATTCACTCCAGGTCTTTATTAAAAAATTGCCATATTAATTTGCACTTGAGGGTAGCACTAAAATTTTCCAGATTTATTATACCCCAGCCATTTTCATTAAATTATTGTTGCTTCATTCAAAATACAGATCTCTGGAGTGAATCTTCTCATTTGCATCAATCAAACATTATATTCCTTATGGTATGTACAGCAACAACTGTCAAACTGCTCTCAACAATAAACACTACAATACAACATTGCTAACTATTTTCTGGAAAAGCTTTTCGGATGAAGTTCAAGAAGCGATTAGAGTAAAAAGTCGGGTCTACAGCAGAGATAGAGAAAGAGTCAAACCGAATAGATTTGCACACATGCTCCATTTTCTTTCTCATGTCGTACTCCTGCATTATATCAATGATACCAAGGTAAAGTACCACATCATATGGCTCATGGAATAAAGTAGTTTCATCTTCTGCTGGAATGTGCTCTGCTCTAGCAGGCATGTTCACTGCAAGCTGGATTTGAAGCCTGGTCAAGGATTCCCATGTTAAAAGACAGCCTTAAGTAATAAGCGTATGGCATATGAACTTGACCGTATTGAACTGATGTAACTAGTAATATTGAACTGATGTAACTTATAATGATAAAAGTAGTGTTATAAAATCTTACCGTGCAGTACCAGGAAGAAGTAGATCAACTTCTTCATCACCAGCTGCAGAAGCTCGTAAGCGACTGCCTCTTATATGAGGTCCCATAACAATGTTATTTTCATCATTTTCACGAGGTACCAGAACAAGGCTCTGAGGATATGGAACTTCATCCTCTATGACATTTATGAATATATTAGTATCAAAACTAATTACAGATATCCATTTCCAAAATTAAACAAGGCACAAAGAATACGATTCATTTCAAATTTTCAACAAGAGAAGTGCTATAATCATCAAATGCTACAAAGTTCCACTTGAGGGCTCCTTATACTTAAGGAGTGCATAGAGTTGCATAGATTATTGGTTTCAGCTTTACTATGATCTAAGTAGCAAGTCAAAAATTATGATAATCTGTTTTACATTGCTTAAATGAATATATATTCCCATCAATTCGATAAGCTGCCCGTTTCTCAACTTTTACATCTTTCAAAATATTGATGTTTAGTCACTTGCAACTGTGCAATATATTTCATGCCGCAACTTAGGAAAAAACATACGACTTTGGCTAGTTTTTTCAATCATATCAGAATAGTTGCCTACATAAGAATAGCCATCATGCAACATTCTTTTCCTATACAGGTTGCTAAGTGCTGTACAGGTTCCTATACAGGTTCCTATACTGTTTATCTACATGTACAGAGCTGTACAATTGTAACAACATCGCAACTCCAATGAAAAGAGAGAAATTTATTATCAGAAACGTATGGCACCTGGATGAGTAGCAGACCAGTAGCATATTTCATCTATGCTCCCAAAGTACTACTTGGAGAAGATGGGTTCCACTTGGGATCCACGATCTACTGTTTCAATTTTCACATTTCTGGAGCAAGTTGTATTCTGAAGAAAAGGTAATTGAACGAAGTTTGTAAAATGTAATTCTTGAGTGTCCAGGAACCAGCATTGCAGATCCTTCTAGGATGAGAAACGTGAAAAATTCCTACTTATTTCCCAGCATGTGCGAGTCAGTAGATAAATAATCAGAAATGCTCTATATGCACTGTTAACATGACATACTTTCTTTTCTGAAATGTATATGCTACTAGTAAAGCATACATCTTTTTAATGTATATACTCTTTATCATGTAATTGATGTTATTGTTGTTGGTGAAAATTAAACTATAAATAGTTTCTTCCAATCTTGTGGAGTTGTGGTTATTGTAGTTGGTGAAAATTAAAGTATAAATAGTTTCTTCCAATCTTGTGTAGTGGTTATTATTGTTGTGAATATTATGTAATTTCTGAAAATTATGTATACATGAATTAAAATGGTCTTCTAATTGAAAATCTATACTCTATATCTTTTTTTTTGTGTAAAATTTAAATTCTATAAAATCCGAAAACTGACCCGACCCAACCCGAAATTTGTGGGTTGGGTTGGGTTGAGTCTGGATTAGGTATGGGTTAGGTATGGGTCTAATATTATCCAACCTGAACAATATGGGTTGGATTATGGGTTCACTCTTAACCCGATCCAACCCGATCCATGTACACTCCTAAGAATAGGTATAAATTAGTTTATGGGAAAACCAAGAAAGTTTTGGATTTGATGAACGAGGTGAAATTGAAGGAACGTAGCTATTACTACTTCATAATGACAAAACTTTGAATTCACCAACTGATATTATGTTAGCTTTACAAGTAGGACCGTAAGTCGGGTCGAGTCGGATATAAGGTTCACCCTTACCCTTATCCGTCTCTTATTTGCAAGTGATGGGTCGAGTCAATATCTGTTCTAAAAAAACTTAACTACTATCCTATCTACTATCCTTTTGATTAACGGGTAGCGGTGCAGATTAACAAGTTAAACAGATACAACATTGAACCTTGACTACACAAAAACTGTTAATAAGACATTGATTCACTTACCACAATACGATAATAATTTCAACATTATCATTTATCACAATACAACGTCATCATTGATTTATTGTATTCATTCAAAAATAATAAGAAAATTAATAACAATATAAATATAATGTCATTAACCACACCATTCATGATTTAATAATTCAAAGATTTAAAGTACTCTCAAGAGTAATACTAAACTCTCATAATAGTATCACACCAACCATTACCACACATATCAATCTATCACCATGACACCATCAAACTTAGTTCATATTATCAATTACACAAATAGTTGCAATGCGTAGTTCCAGATAATAATAAACTAACTTGACACTTGATTTTTCTTCAAAGAATGAATAACAATAAACAGAACCAAAGAATCCACAGGAAACAAACGAAACCATAAAGAGGCTCATAGTTCTATGGGAGTAGTCCTTTCTCAATTCTCACGCACCACCTAACCACCCCTCCTGTGTTGTATGCAAAAGAGTATATTAGAAACCAACCAACAATCAAACAAGCAATTAGTAAGAAACAAGCAACATACTCCAATTCTGCAATCTCTTGTTCTTCAGACTTTAGAGACTTCCACTTGAACTCAGTCCTATTGGGCTTGCATCCCAACACTTCCAACAACAACGAGTAATGAGTTTGAGTATACCTGAGGATCTACTGTCAGCATCGTCTGTGGCCTGAGGAAAGAGGATTGGCATTGGCGGCAGAGGAAAGAGGATCGACGTCTTCCGTGGCCTGTGGGAACGACATCATTTGTGGTCTTTGGGATCGACTATAGAAGAAAGAGGATCGATGTCGACGGCATAGTCTGTAGGTGAGGAGACTACAATATGGTCGTGACGCCATGTGGATCTGTGACCTGTGGTGAAGATTGGCGATGGCATCAGTGTTGGTCTGTCGACGACAGCGTCTGTGGAAGTGGAGAGTTGAAGACTACGGCATCGTCACTCGTTTGTGGCCTACTGCCTGTGGGATTTTAATTTGGGTAGAAAATAGGGATGTAGGGTTGTAAGGATTTCTAGGGGTAGGTTTTTGTTTATATATACATGTGTGTGATAATTACTGTGACCGTGCTCCGGCCCGGGAGTCCGACGCGGAGTTGTGTCAGAGGGAAGAGGCCACAGCCATGCCAAGATGGCGAGGGCGCGAGATGGGATGAGAACGGAAAGAAAAAAGAGTTGCGACCTAGTCTTTTAAGGGAAAGACGAGGAAAACCACAAACAAATCACAAAAAGTGAATGAATGAGATGTAAACATGAAGGCCAGATGTCTACTAACCAGAGGACGGGTAAGGATTCCTATTATACACAGGGAAGGTGTTAGGCACCCCGTATGTCCGAGAAACTCGGTCTTTTCTAACCTGATTCGCTTGCTAGAGGCTGAATGAATGTTTGCTATGCCTAGATTGTGTTCTAATCATGCTGACGTGAGTGCCAAGATAAGACTGGACGGATGTATAAGAAGGTACACGAAGACTGCAAAGAAATCCTCGTGAAATGATTAAATCGCAAAGTACGACACAACAAAGAAAATCACATGAAATGACAAGTTTTTTGGTGAGAAGGACTCGAAAAATCATATAGGTCTCAAGAATGTCAAGAAGGGAACTAACTCAAGTCGTTAGAATCAAAGAAAGCATCACAGAAATCAAGGTGAAAAAACTGCAAAGAAGTCCACATAAAGTAGAAAAACTGTGACATGTGAAGAAATTCACATAAAATGACAATGTTTTTATAAAGAATAGTCCAGAAAACCATACTGATGTCAAAAAGACAGAAGATGGGGTCAACTCGAGTCATCAGAATCATGAAAAAAGTTGTAAAAATCAAAAAGGGAAAGTAATCCGTGGTGGAGCCAATGTCGACCTTCAGGCCTGTTAATATAAGCCCTCGGGTGATAAAATCCAAGTCAAATTGAAAAATCCGAAAGCATGGAATAAAGACAATCAAATCGAATATTAAATAAAGAAATCCAAAGACAAATAGGAGGAAAATTCACGGAAGGATGCATGAAATGCAGACTTATTCAAAGAATGGACTAACGTGCAAATACAGCAAAAACTATGTAAAATGCATGGAAATGTACCTAACTGGGTAAAGGATGCTAAGGAATGCCTTGGATAGAGATTATGCATGACTTGATGCAATAACTGACACACATGTGCATGAATTAATGACTTAGGGGCAATTTGGTCATTTTAGTGGTCAAATGTGATAAATGCATGCATGGGGATAATGCATGATCTAAGATATGCCAAAATGTATGCAAAATGTCAAGAAAAAGAAAACATGCAAAAGAAAACGTCTTGAAACAATAAAACGATGTAAAAATAATAAAGGACAAGTATAGGGACTAAAACGCAAAATTCACAAAAAGGGTGAAAACCTGGATCAAAATGCACTCAGAAACTTCTGTCCTAGTGTACTGATGATGGATCAAAGGAAAATATGACACTGGGATGTGAGAATTGTACTTAGATAATTCCTTGAAAACTCAGGGTCTAATTTGCAAAATTCACAGAAAGGAAAAAGTTAATGGTTAAAAATGTGTTTGAAAAGTCTTATCTTGATGCTAGGATGTAAAATTTAATAAAAATGTGGCTATGTAATGTGACATGTGTGAAAATTATACTTTTGGTAATTTCTGGAAAACCTAGGGTTTACTATGCAAAATTCCCACATAGGGTGTGTAACCATGCCAGCGACAGTCTCATGCTTGGCACGAAAGACCAAATGCGTGAGGGTCGGCAAAATAATAAAAATAATATTAAAAATGCAGGAGTCGCCACCTAGTCTATTTTAAAACGGAAGACGAGGAAAACCGCTTAAAAACATTCAAATCATGCGATAAAACCAATGGAAAAGGTCTACATGAACCATAAAATTGGGCAAGGATCCTTGTTACGCATGAGGAAGGTATTAGGCACCCTCGTGCACCCGAAAATCGGTCTTTTAATGGATTTCTCATTTACTTGTATGGAATGTCGGCTTTTCAGCCTGTTTTTGTACGCCCGAGAGCGATATACAATGCAATGCTATATATGAGTGGTGCCCTATGCTAAACATGGGTGCATGGGTTGTAGGGTGTGTACTAATGCTCAGAAATGTCACCCGTGCAGTGAGTCAAGCACCGGTGTAAGGATAATGAACAGATATGATCAAAGATCTAACAACACCAAGTGATTTTCATCCTCACTTTACTATATGCAAAACATGAACTATCATACATAAAAATGGCTGAAAACAGAGTGGAGTCATCCTGATATGTCCAGGAAGACATCCATAAATAACCAAAAGAAGATCAGATCGGAAAACATGCTAAACACCATGCCAAGAGCTACTGTGTGCAGTGGAAAACAGGTAGGTGCGCTTGTGTGGTGCGCCACCTATGTGCTCTACTGATGTGTCAGAAAGGTGTGCCAGAGAAAATCATAGATCATACAGTAAACCAGCCTAATGCCATGCAATATAAAATCCTGTAAACTCGCTAACTCATCAGAAAATGCATCATGAGTATCTAACAAAAACCTAGCATGAAAACACAATATGGGTCTTGTGCTCAATGGCTATATGCCTCACACAAGACCACACCACCCTTATGCTAAATAAAATCAATACGTTTCAGCCATGTTATCCAGATTTGGATCATGGACTGTTGCATTAGAACCTCCCAAACAGGAGTTCATGGGCAATCAGTTCACCAGATTACAACAACAGGCTAAACATGTAAGATGCAAAAGTCATATAAACAGTGCTATCTTAGGCTGAAATCATGCATACAAAGACATGACATATCAAAGAATAAACACCAAAAGCATCAAAGTCCAAAACACCCGGAAAAGCATGCAGATCATGATGTAAAGTTGATGATTTATTCTCTGACCAGACTAGTGCACCAAGATGGTGCTCTAGTTAGGTGCGCCACCCTGGTGCGCCATAAAGGTGCTCTAGTTTGGTGCACCCTAGAAATTCTGAATCAGACTGTAGTCTGATTTCAGAATCTGGGCCAGATGCAAGAGATGAATATGGTTAACTCTATCCAGATTAAGTATTTAGATGCTAGAGAAGTTAAATATGATGAATAAGCAAGCATGAAAATCCTTTTATTATTTCTCCTTAAATCACATATTCATGGATTACATTGGCTGCAATTACTGCTTGGTGGATTCTAAGGATTATGCAATGGTTTAATTAACTTAACAAACATGTAAAGATGATGAACATGCAAAGAGTTTGTTTACAGTTCATTTCATGGCTAATATTTGCATGGAATCATGATTCATTATGTAAAACAGAAACCACATATTGCAGGAATTACCATGACACAAAAGCATTATGAATACACGTAGAAGCATCCAACTTATCATAAAAGACACGAAAAAAAGATTACTAATAGATCATACATCCAGTTAGTTGCATACTTTATTCAATTTATTATCTAGAGTTTATATAAAGTGATAGTAGAGATCCTACCTTGCCTAGGATGTTTCCTCCTTGGATGGCTCAAGATAATACTTCCTTGTTGCTTTGGATCAGCTGGGAATGCTTTGAGATGCAAGAAAATCCTCTGGAAATGAGAGTAGGTTGCTGAGAGTAGGTGAGTGGCTTAACCAAGAGAGGGTGAGTAGCTTAGCCAAGAGAGATGAGTTGCCAAGTGTGCCAAAAGGCTGCTAATGGATGGCTTTTTATAGAATCCCAACAAGGTAACTCCAATGGGATGCAAACAGCCTCGAAAACGAACAGCCTTGCATAGATTCGCAAGGAATATCCGCAGTCGAGGGTTTCAAGCATAGAAGATGGAAAGCCAGCAGCCAGCACCCTGAAAAGTGGCTGGGCGCTAGCTTGGTGAGCCAAGATGGTGCGCCAGACAAGTGCACCATCTTGGTGCTCCAGCTTAGTGCGCCACTATGGTGCTCCTGCTGGATGCTCCAATCTAGTGCTCCACATTGGTGCTCTCCACTAGCTGCCTGAATTGCTAATTGGGCCACTGGCTTGCTATAGGCTTGTGGTCGGTTTATGCACTGATCTCTGGCTGGTTAAAGTGTCAAATAGGATTCGAAAGTGATTGGGCTTACTGCATCCAAAGCAACATCTTCAGAGTGTTTATCTATGAGCCATCTCAAAATCGGGGTGTCTACAGGGTGCAAATCTGACAAAAATGTGAAATCAAATGTTCATTTATATTTCAAACATGGTTTTTGAGGAAAACTTTATTCAAGTGATGATTTTACATGTACATGCGATCAATTAATGTGAAACATATAAAAATGTGATTTAAAATGCAATAAAAATTATCATTAATGATTTAAGAAGTGTCAGGGACCTAGATGTAAATTTTCCTGTTTAAAAAACATTATAGATTGAGTTTAGGGACTGCTTTGCAAAATTTCAAGACCAAAATGTGATAAAAATCAAGTTTCTTACATGATCAGTGTAATTATGGATAACTTTAAAGTCTAAAATGCAAATTGTACAATGGAACCTCTTTTTAAAAAACTCTCGAGACAAAAATGCAAAAGTTCAGGACTTAAATGCAATGAAAACATCATCTCAGGGGTTTAAGTGTGATAAAACATGCATGAATAGGATTGAAATGCAACTAAAATTTAAATAGGGCAAACAGTGCAATATTTACACTGCGATTTTAAAATATGAAAAGTCAGGGGTCACTAAATAAATTTTCAGAACTCATTTGCAAAGAAAACATAAATATAGGGGTCTAATTATGAAGATACAAAAATATATGGAACTAAAAATTAAATTACCATTTACACAGGAGAAAACATGTAATATTTACACAAATAATAAAGAAATGAAACTTATTTAAATCTCCAGGGGCTTAAACACAAAACTACAGGATCTAAGTGTAATAAAAAAGGACCAAAAAGTAATAAAAATGGACCTGGAGGTAAGAAAGGACCTAGATGTAAGGAAAAACGACCTGAATGCAAGAAAGAAGGACCTGAAAGAAATTCCAGGGACCTGAAAATTAAGGCCTAAATATAATTATTAATAATTAAAAGAAAAAATCCTAAATCTATTTGTTTCAAAAATCGCCGACGGATCGCCAACGATCCTTCTTCGACGCGAACTCCAGCGAGCCCCCAGCGACGACACAACGGCGAGAAGGTGGTGGTGGTGGTCGAAGGAGCTTGGGGGCTTCATGACGAACACCTCCGGGGTAGTGGGCTGGACTGGGGAGGCCTGAGAGGCCTCCCCCACCTCGGGCTCCGGCGAGCGGCGGTAATCACTGGAGAAGACGACTGTGGAGGCTTCTGGAGGCGGTGTGGAGGCTGGGCTGACGCAGCGAGCACCAGAGGATCTCCGGGGAAGCACGGCAAGGCTGTGGGAAGTCGCGGATGAAGCTGGAATGGCGTGGGGCGCTACCCCCATCACCGGCTCCGGCGAGGCGCCCTATCGACGTTGGGGAAGAGGCTGCAGTGGCGGAGGAGCGCAGGAGACGTCTGGAAAAGCTCCGGGGGCCCACGACGGTGCTCCTAGATGTTGCGGGAGGGGTTGGAATGGCGTGGATCGCTCCGCTAGTCTCCGACTCCGGCGATGGGTACAGCGGCGACAGCGGCGACTCTCTCAGGCACGGGAGGCTTGAGGATCCTCTCCTGTATGATGAGAACTCAGGGAGGAGGGGAAGGAGGAAGGAGGAGAGGCCTATGGGACCTCATCCTGAACCTTGAGGCTTCTGGCCTCGCCGGTGGTGGTGAACCCACCATCGAAGAAAAGGAAGACGACATGAAAAGGGGGAAAACACCGATGAAGCTCAACCCAAAAGATCTAGACGCTTGACAAAACTAAATAAAACAAACGAGGGTGTTAAGAGAGGGAGAATTACCTGAATGATGGATGGGTTGTCCTCCCGGCGAGGCTCGACGGCACTCCAACGGGCTACTCTGGCTGCAGTGATCAGGGAATTCTAGGGCTTAGAGAGGGGTTTGAGGAGATGGACTGGATTTGGGGAGATGACTTGAACTCACTCTGGATGCAGGGAGTGGAGGAAAAGGGTTTTGCAGGGGATCTTGCCGGTGGTCTCTGAGCTTTGTTTCTCCTCTCTGTTCTCTCCAATTCTGTTCAGATGTCCCTCTCTGGGTGGTTTCTCGAGCTTCTTAAGGGGTGAAAGAAGAGGTGATCGTGGGTAATGGCAGTTGGGCAAATGTGGGAATGAGAGAGATGGGGAGATGGTGCGAGGAGGAAGAAGGAGCACTGTGGATTTATTTTTCCTATTCCCTAAGTTTTTTGGTTGAGAATGATGTAATGAATGTGTAGACACCCCGATTTTGAGGTAACCCGGAAACGAGTATCCTTATGTTGCTTTGGATGTGATCAGCCATTAAACCTAGCCCCAAGCCTATTAGCAAGCCAGAGCCCAGAAATCTGTGAGGTAGCTGGGCGCACCAAGGTGG
>JAMKQA010013768.1:0-15591 GCA_024699735.1 Posidonia australis
TGGCATGGCATATCGCCCTCGGGCGTACAGCAAAGGCTGCAAAGCCGACATCTCATAAGCAAAAGAGAAACCAATAGAAGACCGATTTATCGGGCGTAAGAGGGTGCCTAACACCTTCCTCGTACGTAATAGGGATCCTTACCCGCATTTCTGGTTTACGAAGACTTTTCTTTTATTGTTTTGCATGATTTTCATATTATATGGTTTTCCTCGTCTTTCATTTTAATAGACTAGGTGGCGACTCCTGTATTTTTGCATCATTTCATTTTTGCCGTGACTTTAACGACTTTGGCATACATATATATTTGTTGCCACCCTCGACGGCATGGTTACACTACAATAGAACAAAAAATAAAATAAAATCTCGTCTATACCTAACTAATTAATCGTTGCAGCTATTTCCAATAAATATCAAGGGATTAGCTGAAAGCATTGTGATTATATGTCCATACCTAAGGATGTTGAGTTGCTATTGGATCGAGAAAGGGAGCTAGGCTGCTCATTGTAGCATCGACGAGGAGGGGAGGAGGAGAAGGGTGGAGAGGGGGAGGAGGAGGAGGAAGAGGGGTAGGGAGGAAGGTGGGGATGGGTAAGAGGCGAAGAAGGAAGATGGACAGGGACGAGGCGAAGGAGGAGAGGAAGAGGAGGAGGAGGAGGGTAGGGAGGAGGAGGTGGAGGAGGAAGAGGGGTAGGGAGGACAGTGAGGCAGAGGAGTGGAGGAAGAGGAGGTTTCCGCGAAGGAGGGAGAACGAGGTTTAGGTTAGAAAATCTGTTGAAATTTCACGAAGGAAGGGTAAGAAATGAAAAAGATTATGATTTATATACTCTGAAAGGTATAGAAAATGAGTTTTCTTTAAAATCATTTTAAGTCAAGTTTACAAATATCATCATTTTACATGGTCAAGGGGACATAAGATTTTTATTAAATTATTTTCTATACTTTCTAAATACACAAATCTCTCTTAAATTCTCATGGCAACAAATACGATAGGAAACACAATGGTCAACCATTTCATTTACAATAAAATCAACAATGGTGGAGATGAGATGTAAAGAGAAGGAAAACGAAAGAAAAGGAATAAAATTTTAATAAATTCTCTCCCCAACCAATTGAGATAAGGAGATGCACCATAACAAAAACGGTCAATTAGCCGTAATAAATTAAAATAAAGCAAGTTTGAATTCTTCTCCAAAAATCTTACCGATTATGTATCATCATGTGCACATATGTCGACACATCTAGAAATTCTAGCCTATATTTTTTTGCGCAAGATACATAGCTGTAATTAAGGCCTTCTGTAATCTGTAAGGCACTGGACACGTATCTTGCTTACATAGGCAGCTAACTTTGACAATTCCTAGACGACAAATTCGTACTGACCACCTTAGCACTTTTTTTTCAGTTTTAACCAAATGCCGCACACATCCCTGTACTCACCATTTAAAACTATACTTTTTTATTGGAAACGGTATGGTTTGGACTGGTACTGTTAATAATACAAGAATAATATGTTCTGCGTGGAGGCACGGAGGAAGTGTGGAGGAGGCCGCAGGGAAGGATAAATCATGTGATATACTAATGTGGTATCAAAATATAATCATCATTAAATCATCATAAATTCTTGAATTATGTATGATTATCGTTAAAATTATGTTTTCTTTGATTTTTATATCTAAAAAATTAGAAATTATTAGGCAATAGTTATTATAACGGATGTTCACATGAGTCTCCCATCTCAACAAATTTTCAATAGTTGTTTGTTGAATCGTTATTTTGGATTAAGGATTAAACGAACATCTGTTACATCTCTTTGGATATTAGGAAAATAATAGAAATCGACTACTTCAGGAACTCTACTGACGTCTGTCACGACAAATTCTTGTGTATTTCAAGGCATTTGCAGACCTCCATTAGTGTGCAGTTTTGTCAATAATATTAAATCAACTTTTGGTGCTTATACCTTTTGAATGTCTGATATTTCAAAAATAGATTAATTGAGGTATGATATTACCAAAGTAGCTTCTCTTAAGTAATTTGATTTATCTAGTATATTAAGATAATTATGTGTTTAAGATTCATGTAGATAGTAATCGGTCCAAAAGAAGTTTACTATTTAGCTGAATATCAAGCACACCTGGGGTGATAAATATGTGACAATTATATAGTTATTTCATGTAGGTAACAAGTCTGCCCAAAGGAAAGTTTATGACTTGACAAAATTATTTGTCAATATTTAATTATTACATAAAGAGTACTACTTGTAAGTTGTCATTTCTGTTCAAATGCTAAATGTTAATATTGTGCTTGGTACCTTGAGATGAGTCTTACCATAAGTTGAATTTATTTATTTGTTTTTGTATTGTTAAAGATTAATATAGTTGTCATTAGACTAACTATTCTTTTGGTTTTAATTTATTTAACAATTGATTCAGTTAATACATCTGTTTCAATAATTGTCAACATTAATTAAATTCCCTTGCTTAATGGCACAAATTTCAAGTACTAGAAAGATAATTAAAGCCTTTAGATCTAACCGTGATGATATGTATTCCAGTAGATATGACGAATCGAGTGAACAATGTCTAGTATTGTTTGCCAAGTTCCTACAAGAATGTGATATTATCTCTTAATACATCATACCTATTTCTCTAGCCATGAATGGTATTGTTGAGAGATACAATAAGAATGTTAGTTACTATTTTGTTGGATATTTTAAGAGATCTAGGGACTTTAAGTTTTATGATCTCATTACTAAATCATTTTTCGAGACATATAATGCTAGGTTTCATGAGGAAGTAGAGTTTGAGGGGAAAGATTATAAGGTTAGAGACATTGTATTTGAAGAGAAACTTATTTCTCTTTCTACAGTTGTTATTGATGATGATCAGGAATTAATTCCTGACATTGTTCAAAAGATAGATCAAGAGCAAGACATTGTTGATTCTCTCTCCATTCAAGAAGAACAAACTCAACTTTCAAAAAAGTCAATGCTACTTAGGAGGTCCATTAGAGAGAAGAGAAATGCAATTTCATATAATTATATTATATTTCTGTTAGAACATTAAGTAGATAATAACTTAATGGTCGACGATCCAATCAACATCCATCAAATAATTAATAATTCTGACTCTTAAAAGTAGATAGATGTCATGAATGATTAGTTTAAATCCATGAAAGACAATGACGTTTGGGATTTTGTTCCATTGTCTGAAGGCACAAAACCAATTAGTTGCAAATAGATATTTAAAACCAAGAAGGATTTGCAAATTAATGTGGAAAGATATAAGGCTCATCTTGTCGCTAAGTGATTTACTTAAAAAGAAGGTATTAATAATAAAGCGATTTTATCTCCGATTTCATCAAAAGACTCTTTTCGGATTATTATGGCATTAGTTACTCATTTTAACATTTAGTTACACCAAATGAATGTAAGAATGGCATTTCTCAATGATGACATTGACGAGACGATTTATATGGTGCAACTAAAACACTTTGTATTAGGTGATGCAAAGAAAATAGTTTGCAAACTTAAGAAGTCCATTCATGGTTCAAAGCAAGCATCCCATCATTGGTATCACAAATTTCTTCAAGTTATTGTCTCATTTGATTTTGAGATAAATTTGGTACATAATTGTGTATATCATAAGTTCAGTGGAAATAAATTTATTTTCTTGATCTTATATGTTGATGATATATTCCTTGCCACTAATGATATAAGCTTACTTAAAGAGATCAAGAAATTTTCATCAAACAAATTTAAGATGAAAGACCTTGGTAAAGTTTCTTTTTTATTAGGAATTTAAATACTTAGGAATCGTTCTTGAAGTTTTCTTGGATTATCACAAAAGAACTTTATAATAAAAAAATCCTTAAAAGGTTTGGTATGAGTAGGTGCAAGCTAAAAAATATTCCTATGGCTAAAGGAGACAAGTTTAATCTTAAACATTATCTTAAGAATGATTTTGAACATAAGGAAATACAAAAAATTCCATATCTCTTGGCAGTTGGGAGTCTTATGTATGTTCAAGTTTGTATGCATCCAGATATAACACACATTATCGGCATGTTAGATAGATACTTAAGCAATCTAGGTATGAATTATTGAAAAGTTGTTAAGTAGGTCATGCAGTATTTGCAAAGAAACAAAGATTTGACACTTGTGTATAGGAAATTGATTAGCTTCAAGTTATGTATACTTGCCAGAAAGTGCAGTTGTGTCATGAAAAAGTGTCAAGCAGACACTTATAGCTCCTTCAACTATTACAGTTGAGTATATAGCATGCTATGAGGAATACAATCAAGGAATATGGCTAAGGAATTTTGTCACAGATCTGTAGATGTTAGATGGAATTGAAGAATCACTCAAGATATGTTGTGACAATAAATCTACAGTACTATATTCCAATAACAACAAAAGCTCATCAAAGTCTAAGCATCTAGACATTAAGTTCGTTATTGTGAAAGAAAGAATCTAGAACAATCAGTTATCTATAGAGCATATTGAGACAAATTATATGATTGCAGATTTGCTTAGTAAAGGAGTATCACCTAAGGTTTGTCATGAGTATATCACTCATATGGGTGTTGTATCATTTGATAATGTATCGATTTAGTAAGAGTTTGTATTTGAATGCTCTATTATAGTAGACATAATTTTCTTTAGAAATAAAGTTTTCAATTGTTTACATTCTAGATATTTATATTGATTTTACTAAAGTTTAAGATTGGACCAATTGGATATAGGTGTGTTTAGATCACTTTGCCTAAATTTCATGCTACAAATCTATATTTGATCCTTGTCATTAGTTGTATTAGCATTAGTAATCATTTTGAGTTAAATTATGCTTAAAGTATTAAAAACCTTTTTGATCCTATGTTAGTATAATTGATGGACTAGGTTGTGAAAAATGTCTTTGTTTAAATAGCCATTTGGAGCTAGTAAAGTTTTAATTTTTAATTTTGTATGTGACTCAAGTGGGAGATTGTTGGGTTAAAATCTAATTAAATATGAGCTAATATAAAATCAATTAAATTATTATAGGTTATTTTGTGATTAGACTTGCTAAAAGTGGTTTATTTCGTATTGAGGTTGAGTCTATTGCAATCTTAAGTGGTGTGGGTTTAATGTGTAGAGATCATTTGGGTATATTTCTATTAGTTGATGTATCAAATTGGAAATATATAAAGTTACAGAGTTCTATAAATAAGGGGTCATGATCCCCAAATCCTAGACTTTGGCCTTTCTTATCTCTTACTCCTATCTTGAAAAAGAAAGAAAAAAGGAGTTTGATAGTTTAGAAGACCAAATCCTAAGAACGTGATCAAAGGGTAATAACTTTGGTTTTAATCATAGATTTAGGTACACTTCTGTTTATGTTTGATCCTTGTTGTTTTATGTAAAACCCCTATCATCACAAAATAACACCAAACCCACTTAGAGCTATTATTAAATAAATAACTCAATAAAATACAATCAATAAAAGTAAATAAATAAATAAACTAAGTAATACTAAAATCTACCAAGAACCTATGGTGTACTACTATATGACTCCAACTATATGTACTAAACTAAACTGCATCTTCACTACCTGCACCTTCAAAAAAAATCACCAAAAATACATATGAGTGACATCTAATAGTCACCCAATATACACCTATCAATTACCAAAAACAATAAACCAAAACTTGGAGCTACTAGCACTCAACTCCCAAAGCTACATGGCTGCCTCTCTTAGTAGCACCAAGTCCAAAACCTAAGAAGACACCGAAACCTGCAAATCTCTATTACAAACAAATATAAAATTCTTTTTAAAACATGTCTTTCGAAACCATTTTTATTTTCCTTTTTAAAACACGTGTATATTTGAAATCTCTTTATGTACACTTAGAGTGGTTATTTTACGTCAAACCAAGTCTAAAACTAGCACAAAGTTTCATCTCAAAAATTGTGGTCTCCTTTAGACCAAAGGTTGAAAACCTAAATTAGTGCTCAAAATTGCAATCACAACACATGCATACATCACCAAAACTTGTTGCATTACTTTGGCCACAAGCGATCGATTAGTTAACAAGCATCCATCAAAGTACACTATACATCCACAGACAAGCCACCATGTGTAAGAGCACCTTTTCCCCAGGTTCATACTCTAAGAATCCTTTATAGGTTTACTTTGGGACAAACATAGGATACGCTCTCTAGGTACCCTCACTAGACTTCATCCTCGGTCTCTTGGTCACTTTGACCTCAACCATGACCTCTCCATTTTGGACTTCATCCTCGATCGTTTGGTCACTCTGACCTCAACCTTGGACCCTTAGTCCTTTAAAACTAGAGAACCTCAACTTTAGACTCGTACCTGACCCTCTAAAGTTATTAATCATCTTTAGTTTGTCAGTATGATCCTACAGTCCTTTTGGCTACTCGAAAGCCATAGCAAAACCACACGAACCTCATCCTAGGCCACAAACTCTTGACAATCTAGGGGTTTCAGTCGTCCCTTGTCTATCAGATAAAATCTTCAATCTCTCGGCCCCTCAAACCTCTAAAAATCATTTTCCAAAACCTTTGCAAATCTATATATTTCTTTTCCAAATCCTTTTGTAAACCTATTTCAAAATCAACTCGAGAATACTACAAAACTCCACAAGAAAATCCACGCATGTAACACCCTAAAATTCATTATACTTGTAATTAACTGGAATTAATGAATTTTAATTATGGACGAGTGTTATTGGCATGTGGTCTCTATTTGTGGGCTTTGTACATGGTCTTGAGGCTTTATTTTCTGTTTTGGGCCACTGAATTAATTGGCCTCCCTAGTTAGTATTGTAGGCTAGTCTTGTAGTCTAGAACCATAAGTGGGCCTCACAACTTGGTACCATGGATCACAATAGCTAATTCAGTAACCAATAGAGATGTTTGCCCTATACTTTTAGTGAATCAGAGCTGCTTGTGTGTTTGTGGAGTGGTTGCATCATGCTTCGTAGAGTTGTTGTTGCTACAATGGAGTGCTTTGGTGCGGTGCTGGAACGGTTGACTAGTGTGGAGTGGGTGAGCATGGGTAAAGGCTGTATGAGGAGGACTAAACGTCATCTATAACCAGCCTCATCTCCTATCTTCCCTTATATGCCAATCAACCCCTCTTTTCCTCTCAATGCCAACTCCATCTCCACTTACTCACTTCCTCACCCTTCCTCTTGCTTTCCTTTTCCTTCCTAAGAATTCAAACAAAAGAGAGAGAGATAGAGAGGTGATAAAAAGAGTGAGAGAGAGAAAGAAGGGTGACTATTAGAGGGTTCTTGTGCCAGTATTGAGGTGTGCCTGGCTCTAGGATATCGCCATGAGGTTGTGAGGTGCATCAGAGCTTGTGGGTCAGTCGATGGTGACTGTGGTGATCACCAACGGTGGTGCATAGTGAGCCTCTTTAAGATGCACTCTCCACAACTCTACTCTGTTTTCTGTAAAATTAATATGATTGTTGTAGTGGAAAATAGGAATTTGAGGAGGAATAGGTGCTTACAGAGCTCTGTTTTTTCTGAGCTTTGGATTTTAAGGCAACCCACGGACAACCACCATGGTTCAAGCCCATAGGTAGGTCGCACGGGTGGGTCCTGTTGATTTCAAAGCCCATTCTAGATGTTGAAGTTGGTATTTTTAGTGTTTTGATTCTAGTATTTCGTTAACTGCTATGATATTTAGTTTTGTGAATGCCCTAGTAGTGCATAAATGGTTTGGAAAAAGATTTCAAAGATAATGTATTAGTGTTTTAGAAAGAGCTTTCCATGGTTTTTATGGTTTGGTGGACCAAGAGATCAATGGGTCGCATTGTCTGGACTAGAGGATGTGACGACATTCTTGGATGGTCGGGAGCGTCATCTAGGTTGTGGTCAGAGATCAAGAGGCTATAGGCAAGTGTTTGTCGGATCTTGAAGGTATGAAATTCCTAGATTATTGTTCATGAGGCCGAGGTTGAGGTCTACAAGTCGAGATGTCGACCGAACGTAGAGGTATGAGACTCCGATTGTACTAGGTGACGAGACCTAGGATACCGTCTGTACCTGGTGGTATCGTAACAGCAGACTTAGGAGGTATGAGACTCTTGAGTAGTTGGATGTGATACTATGATTGTTATAGGTACAGAGGTGTTGGTGAGTGCTAGTAGAGCCTAGAAGTAGGATTTGAGCACCTAGTAGGATGTCGAGAGGGTGTATCCTGTAGTTTTTCCTTCAATTGGAGGGATAGATTGCCTAGGTATTGTAACGACCTAGGTTTTAGGAGTGGTGCTTTGGCCAGATAATTAAGGTGAATTCAGGCGTATTAGGCTTTGGGGGTCCCAATGCCTAATGTGGGACACATTCTCAGTGGTGTCTGACGCTTGGATTGTGGGTTTCTAGCCTTTTGGCGTGGTGTGGTTTTGGTGCTGTGCTGGCCCTCTTAGGGGTTATGTGGTTTCTCTTGGGCCGTGGTGGTTTGGTGGCGGGTCCTTAGTGGCACGAGTCACATGAACGTGGAAGGTTGCATGGTTTGGTTTCGTACTTGCGGCTTCCTTTCTTTCCTTCCCTTCTTTCTCTTTCCTTTCTTCCTTTCATTTCTTTTTTTCCTTCCCCGGGCCCCACCCCCACCCCTTCGTCTTCTTCTTCTTCCCGTCTCACGTATGGGAGAGGGAGATTAGAGAGAGAGAGGGGAGACGAGAGAGAGAGAGAGATTGTGAGAGAGAGAGGGAGATGGTGGGGAGCAGGAGGTTGCAGTCGTCGCTGCGCCACCATCATCGCGTAGAGGAGAGAAGCAGCTTGTGGCATAGGTGCATGTTAGTGTGCTGGTAATTGTAGTGAATTTTATAGGATTTATTGTGCATTTGTGGGCCATTTATGGCCATATTTGTGGTTGGGGGTGAATAGTTTCCCCTTTGTGTTTTTTGTGGTTTTCTCAAGATCTGTTTGATGGATCTCGGTGTTGTTTGTTTGGTTTGGAAGATCTCGTTGAGATCTTCATTTTGTTATATTGTTTGCATGATTTGGTCTAGTGGTTTGCAGGATTGGGCTTTGGGTCCCATTTTAGGTTGCCCTACAGTCGACTAGTTCGGTATGCCATTTTTATTGTGGATTGTCCCCTTGACCCTTGGTTCGGTCGATCGAATTTATTCGGTCTGCCATTCTATGAGTCTTGGGTGTTGAAAGAGTTTCTAGTTTAGTGGACTGAATGTTTTCGGTCTACCGAATCAAGGGTTTTTTGTCGATCGAGTGGTTTTTTGGTCTACCGATCTTGTGCCCTGAGTCTAGATTCGGTCGACCGTTCCATTTTGGTCTGCCGATTTAGGCCCTGATCCTACATTAAGTTATCTTATGTTTTGATTAATATATATATATATATATATATGTATGTATATATATATATATGTATATATTAATCTTGTTGGGGGAATAAACATAATGTTATAAATGATTAGGATAATCATTAGAATGGTCTAGGGTTTGCCTAAAAATGAATTAGCAAGATTTCACCAGGGGCATGGGTAGAATAAAAGATGAAATGATTTAGAAATAGTAGATTCTTTCCCCATATGGTTTAGATTGGACTTTAGGGATAATGATAGTGTCTCTTGGTCTAGGTTTTGTGTGGTTTTGTGTGCGGTGCACTGAATGGAGTATTTAGTGGCACTGTTCCAGGTGTTTTAGCCAATCTGGTTGTGCTCTTGAGAGACACGAGCCAGTAGGTGTCTTACACTTAGCACCAGAGCGTGTGATTTCTGGTTGCATTTGCTTTGCTGTTGGTGTTTTCTTGGATTGTGGTCGTGGGTTGAGCATAGTGCTCGTGGACCCAAACGCTCCCAAAGTGCTTTTACCTGGGCCTAATAGGAGAGCTGTCGAGGTTGTGTTTTGTTTGTGGTTTCTCAGCCTTTGATTGTTGGGCACAATATTGCTTGAGCTTTAAAGGATATTTAATGGTTTTTGAAAAGGGTTTTCCCAAAAGAATGTTTTGGAAAGAAAAGAGTCTAGATTTGAAAGTGGTTTTGGAAAGAGTTTCTCCGGTGTTTTCTGTTTACGTTGGGGGCCGAGATACTTGAGGCGGAGATTCGTCGGGTCTTAGAGGTATGATACTCATTGACTGTCGTTTTAAGGCTAGGGTTGTGGTCCGCGAGTTGATGTGTTTCGTGGCATGACAGGGAGGTATGATACTCTTGCTGTCGTTGTGAGCACTAAGGCTCAGGTGTTGTCAGGTGTGGAGGCTCGAGACTCCTTCCTGATCACCGTGTGGAGGGCGCCGTGAGGAGGCATACCTTGTGGTGGCTAGTGCGGGTGGGATGTGTGCCCCGTAGCTGGCAGCGTCCTGAGAGACAAGATTGCCTTCCCAAGGAGGGTTTGGCTTTGTGAGGGTTCTCCTGGTGGGAGAATCGCAGGACGATGTGGCTCCTGCACAGGGTGGCACATCATGGTAGTGTAGACGCCGTTGGTGGCTCTTCGGTGGACTGCTTGTGGCCAGTGTTGTTTGCTTGGCACAGGGCAGTTCAATACACTATTTGTGCTTGTGTTTGTGTGGAGTCTTGGTTTGGAAAGTCAGACTCTGGGCCTAGAGGAGGCCGTGGTTGTGGGCGCCTATTGAGGCGTAGTGCTTTGAGAGCGATGGCTCCATTGTTTGGGAGTAGTGGCTCCATTGTTGTGGGAGTAGAGGCTTCGTGGCTTGGCGTGTGCTTGGGTACAGAGGCGACCATGTTGTGCAGAGCAGAGTCTCTGTAGTTGTGCTTTTAGTGTTGTTTTGGGCTTGAGAGGGCAAGAGTAGCTTTCTCAGGCATGCATAAAAGGTTTTAAAACTGCATGCATGTGGTTTTGAAAAGAAAAGAAATGGTATTAAAGGCATGGTTTTGTGATTTTGTGGCCGGCTGAGCAGTGGTAGACTGCTTGGTTTGATGTTGCGGCGTCCAAGAGGGATGCTAGTGCTTGTGTGCTGGACGTCGGTGGATTTCCCTTTTGGTTTGTCGGCATCTAGGTGTGATGCCTGTGCTTGGTTGCCCTCGGCATAGATTGTCGAGTTGTAGGTGAGGTGCGTGTTGGGTGACCATTGAGTGGTCACTCACGTGTGCTTTGTTTTGTGTGTTTTTGGCAGGTGCAGGATAGTAGCTGTTGGTTGCTAGTGCATATAGGAGGAGTCACGCCACCACACATTAGGGATCCAGGTGGGTGGTAGTTTAGTTTATTTTTGTTGTTTATTTGTTTTATTTCCTGTTGAGAGTACTTAGCCTTAGTTACATTATTAGTGTAATTGTTGGTCAATAATAAAGGTAAAACAAATAATAAAATAAAAATTTGTTGCTAGGTTTAGTGGTAGCGACTTGGGGGTCGTTAAAGTTGTTATTTGAGCTTAGGTCCGCCTAGGGGCATTAGCCTAGGGATGTCTGGTAGGGTGACTCCTTAGAATTGCATATCATGCATTCTTGCACCATGATTTTATCGATTTTCTTGATTTTCTCTGCTTGTGGTGTTGAGGAGTGTGTTCGGCTTTGGCTTCTGTTCAGCGAGGATTGTATGCGAGGGACCATGAGGAATATGGGAGTGATGGTCTGTATTCTCTATTGGAGAAGGACGTTGACTCCATGTTGGAAGGATTCCTAGTGGTTGGATATCTTGTGATCGCTGATTTGGTAGAGCTGCTTGAGAGATAGCAGTTGGGAGTGGAGCGTGAAGCGGTGTTCGCTCCTGTGGAGCGGTTCGCTTGGATTTCCTCAACTCTGTGGGGTGTGGTGTGGTGCTGCCCATGAGTTTTGCGTGGGTTAGGCACTGTGTTGCCCGTGGGTGTGATGGTGGTTTTTTTATGGGCATAACTCTGTGCTGATTGGCAGGGTAGGAGACCCTGCAGTGTGTGTGGTTAGAAGAGTCACACTGCCTAGAAGTTGTTCCCGTCTGTTGAGGATCCTGGTCTGCTTGGAGTGCTACAACTGCGTGGAGGTAGGGCAATTGCTGAGGAGGTGCCTTGTTCCTTTAAGGGGGGATAAGGTGACCTCCATCTGTTCACCAGAGGACGTGTTTCCTTTAAGGGGTTTAGCCGCAACCCAATGCTGGGCAGTTTGTTGTTTTGCTATGGAGGGTTGGGTGCCACAGTTGTTTGCCTCAAGTGTACCCTCCATAGTTGTTGCTGCTTCTTGTTTATTTATTTGTTGTTGTTGTTTGCTTATTTGTTTCTTTGTTGTCGGTAGTCTGTGGTTGTCGTTGGTCGTCTGTCTGTTGTGGTTGGTGTCGGTGTGGGAGGATGCCTGCAGCTCCGTCCTCCTATTGTGGCGTTTGGATGAGGCGCGAGGCTTTCCAGATGTGTGGTTGTTGTTGTCCTTGTGGTGGTTGCAGAGGATGCTTTGAGTTCCATCATCCTGTCGTTTCTGTGTGACTCAGTGGGTCCCCAACTGTCTGTTGCCATTTGTAGGTGACTCGGTGGGTTTCCAGCTGTTTGTTGTGGTTTCTAGGTGACTCGGTGGGTCCCCAGCTGTGTGTTGTGGTTTCTGGGTGACTCGGTGGGTCCCCAGCTATCTGTTGCCGTTTTTGGGTGACTTGGTGAGTCCCCAGCTGTCTATTGCCATTTCTAGGTGACTCGATGGGTCCCCAGCTGTTTGTTGTGGTTTTTGGGTGACTCGGTAGGTCCCCAGCTGTTTGTTGTGGTTTCTGGGTGACTCGGGGGTCCCCAGCTGTTTGTTGTGGTTTTTGGTTGGCTCGATCGGTTCTCAAGAGTGCATTGTTGTTTTTGGGTGGCCTTGGTGAGTTCCCCAAGCCTGTGTTGTTCCTTTCAAATGCTCTACCTAAGGATGGGTTATCTGAGGGAGGGTGGTGCACGTGAGTCGCGCATTGGTTTTGTGCGGCTGTGTCGCACATGTTATTTGGGGCTTGACCATGGAGTGGCATAGCCTGATGTGTTGTTTTGGGGTATCTTGTCGGGATACCCAGTGGTCTTGGTGGGTTGTGGCTTGGGTGGCTTTGTGCCATTTGGGTGGTGGAGATTTTTTTCCAGTGTTTCCTTTGGGTGTCCTGTTGTTGATTTTCTTGTTTGCTTGGGGGCCAGATGGTGTAGCGCTATTCGACCTGTGGAGATCTTCCTTCTCCCGTGGGTTTGGGTTTCTACGGCAGAGATGCGGTGAGTCAAGTGGAGCTGGCTGCCCATCTCGCTTGGTGGTATCGTTGGTCGAGTCGGTGGGTGTGATCCCATGTCTTTCCTCCAAGTGGTTGTTTCTTGATTTGGGTGTAACTATTCTCGAGGATCTAGTAGAGGTATCTTCGGGATAGTGGCACCATGGAGAAGTCTTCCCAAGGAGGAGGAACGACTCGTGTTGGTTTGGACACTCTTGTTGGGAGTTGCTTTAGTTTGGAGATTCATTCGAGTTTGACTCCTGAGTGGTCCTTACCATTGGTGTGGTTGTTTCACTAGGAACAGTGACTTTCGTGGCCTTGGACCCTAGATTGTAGTATCTCTGATGTGAGCTTCACACTTAATAGGTGGTTTAAGTGTGTTTTGGCGGTCTCACATCTAGACCTACAAGACTGCCATCGCAGCGAGCGGTAATGAGTCCACCAAATATCCTTTTGGGTTGGGATTAGTTCTTGTTGCGATGAGGCAACATGGTGTCTTGTGATTCTTGCCAATTGGGAGGATCACAGGAGGAACTGTCCACCCATGTGTTTTGGTGGTTGGCAACAATGGAGGTTGTGCTCTGGATCTGGTGGAGTGTCGATTTGGGAAGCAGTTCCTAGAGACAGACAACATATGGTTGGCTAGTTTGTCGGTACACTCCAGATCCATGAAGAGCTTTGTTGTGTCTCAGTAGTCGGATATCTCTTGTACCTTGGATTGGAGGGGGGTTTTCTAGGGTGATGAGAGTCGTTGCTGAGCACAAGGTATGGAGTTCGGTGGTTGTTGACCAGTTTGTGCATCAGAGTGGCGCAGCGAAGCGTGGCCAGAGCTGGTTGCACTTGGTCAATCCTGTGGTTGCGTGTCTCCAAGGGTGTCCTAGATGTTTCGTGACTCTAGGAGACACTACTTTGGAGCCTCTGGGTGGAGATTTTTGTGCCCAGAAGGGGTTTTACCTAGGATCTCTGTGGTGTTTGGACTCAAGGAGAGTTGAGTCCATGGTATCGCCCTGGACCTAAGTAGGATGAAATGGCTATGTGAGGCGGAGATTTCTCCTACAAGTTGTGGATTTTGGGTGGCATCGTTGTCTCCATGTCTGGGTCATTCAAGTGATGTCCTAATTTTGGTGCCCTTGGTGTTTTTCCTAGAGAATTTCGAGGGCGAAATTCCTTTAAGGGGGTTAGGCTGTAACGACCCAAGTTTTAAGAGTGGTGGTTTGGCCAGATAATTAAAGTGAATTCAGGCGTGTTAGGCTTTGGGGGTCCCAATGCCTAATGTGGGACACGTTCTCAGTGGTGTCTGACGCTTGGATTGTGGGTTTCTAGCCTTTTGGCGTGGTGTGGTTTTGGCGTTGCACTGGCCCTCTTAGGAGTTTTGTGGTTTCTCTTGGGCCGTGGTGGTTTGGTGGCGGATCCCTAATGGCACAAGTCACGTGGATGTGGAAGGTCGCATGGTTTAGTTTCGTGCTTGCGGCTTCCTTTCTTTCGTTCCCTTCTTTCTTTCTTTTCCTCTTTTCCTTCCCCGGGCCCCACCCCCACCCCTTCTTCTTCTTCTTCTTCTCCTTCTTCTTCTTCCCGTCTCACGCATGGGAGAGAGAGAGTAGAGAGAGATTGTGAGACAGAGAGGGAGATGGTTTGGAGGAGGAGGTTGCAGCCGTTGCCGTGTCGCTGTCGTCGCGTGGAGGAGAGGAGTAGCTCGTGGCAGGAGGAGGAGCATCGTCGTTCGTCTCGTGTCGCTGCGTCTTCAGTGGAGGTACGCACCCTGTAGATTTTATTTTGATTCCAAATTTGTATCATAGGTGCATCTTAGTGTGCTGGTAATTGTAGTGAATTTTATAGAATTTATTGTGCATTTGTAGGCCATTTATGGCCGTATTTATGGTTGGGGGTGAATAGTGTCTCCTTTGTGTTTTCTGTGGTTTTCTCGAGATCCGCTTGATGGATCTCGGTGTTGTTTGTTTGGTTTGGAAGATCTCGTTGAGATCTTCATTTGGTTATATTGTTTGCATGATTTGGTCTAGTGGTTTGCAGGATTGGGCTTTGGGTCCCTGTTTGGGTTGCCCTGCAGTCGCCTCGTCCGGTATGCCGAATTAATTTGGTATGCCATTTTTATTGCAGATTATCCCCTCGACCCTTCGTTTGGTTGACAGAATTTATTCGGTCTACCGTTCTGGGAGTCTAGTGTGTTGACAGAGTTTCTAGTTCGGTCGACCAAACGTTTTCGGTCTACTGAATCAGGGGTTATCGATCGATCGAGTGGTTTTTTGGTCTGCCAATTTAGTGCCCTGAGCCTAGATTCGGTCGACCGTTCCATTTCGGTTTGCCGATTCAGGCCCTGATCCTGCATTAAGTTATCTTATGTTTTGATTAATATATATATATATATATATGTGTATATATATATATATATATATATATATATATATTAATCTTGGTGGGGGAATAAACATAATGGCATAAATGATTAGGATAATCATTAGAATGGTCTA
>JAMKQA010013769.1:0-18053 GCA_024699735.1 Posidonia australis
TAGCATGATTAGAGCATGATCCAGGTTTAGCAAACATTCATCTAGCCTTTAGCAAGCAATTGGACTAGAAAGACCGAGTTTCTCGGGCGTACGAGGGTCCCTAACACCTTCCTCGTGCGTAATAGGAATCCTTACCCATCCTCTGGTTAACAGACATCTAGCCTTCACATCTGCACCTTAGGCATTCATCTTTTTTTGTGGTTCTCCTCGTCTTTCCCTTAAAAGACTAGGTGGCGACTCCTCTTTTCTTTTTTCTTTTATCTTTCCTTGCGCCTTCGCCATCTTGGCATGGCTGTGATCTCCTTCTCTCTAGTGCGGCTCCGCGCCGAGACCTCCCTCGAGTCGGCATGGTCACATAGAGGTTGTTATAGGTTGTTATGGTGAAGGTGGGAATTGGTTAAGTTTGTTTGAGTAGTTAGAGGTTGTTATAGGTTCTTATGGTGAAGGTGGGAATTAGTTAAGTTTGTTTAAGTGGTTAGAGGTTGTTATAGGTTGTTATGGTGAAGGTGGGAATTAGTTATGGGTTGTTAAGGTTTGAAATTAGGATTTTGGGTTTGACTTAGGGTTTTAATTAGTTTTAGATTTTGGATTTAATTAAGGTTGCATTTTAGGATTTTGAGTTAGTTTTAGGGTTTTGAATTAATTTTAGGGTTTAATGCTAGGGTTTAGGTTTAGGGTTAGGGTTTTGAATTTGATTTAAGAGGATTTTAGGATTTTGAGTTAATTTTAGGGTTTAAGGTCTAATTGCAAGCATATGGGGTGTCTAAAAGTGGGATTAACTTTTTAAGGGTCCTTCAAAAAGATTGAACTTTAGGATAGATAGGCTCCTCATAGGATGACTTGTCCATGGTAGTGCAATGCATTTCAGTGATTGTAACCATGCCAGCGACTACCTAATGTTTGGCGCGAAAGGCCGAACACACGAGATCAAACAAAGTCACGGTGAAAAACCAAGGTGAAAGCTAATAATAAAGATAATATACCAATGGAGTCATCACCTAATCTAATTAAAATAAGAGACAAGGAAAACCATAAAAAGGAAAAAAAAACAATGAAAATAATGTAAATATCCATGATCCATGCTAGAGGTATGGTCATTGCGTGCTGGAAAATAAGGTAAATATCCTTGTTATGCATGGAAAAGGTATTAGGCACTCCCATACGCCTGATAAGTCAGTCACTCATTGCTTTCGCTCGCTTGTATGGCAATGTTGGCATGAAAATGCCATTTCTGTATGCTCAAGGGTAATATGCAATACCATGAAAATGGGTGCCTATGTTTGAAGTCATGTAAGTAAAATTGGTTGTGGGACATGTCCTATTGCTCAACCACACTATTCAAGCGCTGAATCAGATGACGACACAAAGAATTTGCACCGATAGATTCCAATAGAGTGCCCAATTCACAAGAGAATGAATAGTAAGTATTCTTGCTTTACGGAGTGCAAAACTAGTGCCAACCAGGATGTATGATGCTAAATATCATGCAAATGAGAGTGCAATATATCCAGAAAGAAAAATTAGGAATGCAAGAATCGAGATCGCTCAGTAAAACATGCAAAATAATGGCACAAACTCATTGTCTACACCCTAAAATAGGGGTGATGCATTAGAAAGGTGCACCTACTAGGTGCTCCTATAAGGTGTGCCTAGTGAGTGCACCCCAAGTGCTCTTTCTCAAACTGTGACCATGCTCGTCTGGGGATTTAGAGTGGAGTCGCACCTAAGGGAGAAGGCCACGGCCATGCTAAGATGGCAAAGGCGTAGGATAGGATAAAAACGAAAAGAAAAGGAGTCGCCACCTAGTCTTTTAAGGGAAAGACGAGGAAAACCACAAAAGATGAATGCATGAGATGAAAATGTGAAGGCCAGATGTCTACTAACCAGAGGATGGGTAAGGATTCCTATTATGCACGGGGAAGGTGTTAGGCACCCCCGTACGCTTGAGAAACTCGATCTTTCTAGTCTAATTCTCTTGCTAGAGGTTGAATGAATGTTTGCTAAACCTAGAATGTGCTTTAATCATGCCAATATGGATGCCAATTCAAGACTAGATGGATGTGCAAGATGGTATGCAAAAACTGCGAAGAGATCCACATGAAATGATGAAATCACGAAATACGACACGACAAAGAAAATCATATGAAATGATGAGGTTTTTGGCGAGAATGGCTCATAAAATCATACAGACTTCAAGAGAATCAAAATTGCAATCAACTCAACTCATTAAAATTGTAGAAAACGTCATGGAAATCCAAACGAAAAAATTGCAAAGAAATCCACATAGAACAGGTAAACTGTGACATATGAAAAAATTCACATAAAATGACGATATTTTTGGACAGAAGGCTTTGGAGAACCACACCAACATAAAGAGCATCAAAAATTCAACCAATGCAAATCATTAGAATCATGGAAAACATCGTGGTAATCAAGATGGAAAAATTGTGAAGAAGTCCATGTAAAACAATCAAATGGCAACATATGAAGAAAATCACATAAAATGACAGTGTTTTTGGAAAGAATGTCATAGAAAATCACATTGATATCAAAATGATCAAGAGCGGGGTCAACCCGAGTCATCAGAATCAGGGAAAAAGTCATGAAAAAAAAAAGAGGAAAATAATCTGTGATTGGAGTAAAGGAAATCAAATGAAAGTTGGGTGAAGGATTCTAAAAACGAAATAAGAAACATATCCACAGAAAACCACATAGGATGCAGGCTCGCTCGAAAAGGATGAGACAATGTGCAAATGTGATGAAAACTATGCAAAACACATGAGTATGTACCTAAATGTGTAAAGGTGCTGAGGGATGATGTAGACAAAGGTTATGCATGACTTAATACAAGAACTAACATGCAGGTGCATGAATTGGTGGCAGAGGGGCGATTTAGTCATTTCAATGGCCAGATGTGATAAATGCATGTATGGAGATGATGCATGGTCTGAGATATGCCAAAATGTATGCGAATGGTCAAGAAAATGTTATTTGCAAGAAAAAAAATGCAAAGGACAAGGTCTTAAAAACAATAAAATGATGTAAACGTAGTAAAGGACAAGTATAAGGACTAAGATGCAAAATTCTTAAAAAAGGGGAAAACCTGGATTAAAATGTATTCAATGACTTCTATTCTAATGTAAAGATGATGGATCAAATGAAAAAGTGACACTGAGATGTGTGAGAATTGCAACGTGGTAATTTCCTAAAAACTCAGGGACTAATGTGCAAAATTTACACATAAGTGCAAATGTGAATAAAATATGAAACTAAAGATTAATTTACAATGCAAACATGATTTTTAAATGAAATCTATGATAAAGTGTGTGACCATGCCG
This sequence comes from Posidonia australis, assembly GCA_024699735.1. Lineage (NCBI taxonomy): Eukaryota > Viridiplantae > Streptophyta > Magnoliopsida > Alismatales > Posidoniaceae > Posidonia > Posidonia australis. The sequence continues at coordinate 3,339 of JAMKQA010013769.1, forward strand.
GCAGAGGGGAACTGCGCTCCCCAAGCGATTGGGACCGCATGGGAGTCTGTAGGGCCACAGCGAGTCTGGTGGTTCCGAGGGTGGAAAAGAAATGACTCGAAACACCAGAAACTGTGTGAAAACGAAAATGTGGAGTCGCCACCTAGTCTATTTGAAACGGAAAGACGAGGAAAATTGTATTGGAAGATCAAAAATTGAAATCAAATGCAAGACGGGAAGACTCATGCCAAATAGATTCGACACACGGATCAATGCGAATCGGAGAAAGGGTAAGGACTCCTATTACAGGCGGGGAAGGTGTTAGGCACTCCCGTGCGCCCGACGAGTCGGTCTTTCTCGGTAACTCGCTTGTGTGCATGGAAATGTTGGCACTTGATGCCGATTAATGGGGCTATATGGATGATGCAAGAGTAATAAACCATATGATTTAAGAAACGAAACTTAAGTTAATAGAAAGCATAATCGAAACAGGAGACTACAAGCAAAACACAAGATAGAAGACGGGTGGGCTCTACTAGCAAGGCTGGACCGGACTATGTCCCGGGTTGACATACGCATGTGCCATGCACACATCAATCGCGTAGCCCAGACACGTATTCCCCGGGATGTCATGATCATTTGCCATCATTGCCATACCCACCATGCAAAGGCATCGCTAGGAGATGGCCAACAAAGCATGGGGGAGAAATCACACCAAAAGCTCATGCAAGTCTCAAACTCAAGGAATCTCAAAAACTTACGGAGAACCCTAATCATTAACAAGAAATCCAAGCAAACCAGATAATGAAAATGTGCCAGAGGTAATAAAACGTGCACGAATGACCAATAGTAGGGCAAGTGACCTCGGTTTGGCAGGGACTTGACCCTATGCATGCCTTGGTCCATAACGCGCATGTGGTGTGTGCACCCATGACGCGTGCATGAAATAGGGCCAAGCCAGGCCTGCCTCCTTCATCGCTTCCTCCTTGGAAGGCGGAGCATCTCTGGGCCTGGGTATATGTCTGGTAGCTTGGGAGGACCACCAGGATCAGATGCAAATGTCAAGCTAAGTGAGAAATGCAATGGTCTCCTCTCTCCACCTCCATCGCCAGCGTCAGCGCTGACTCCCCTCCGGCGAGCCTCTACGTGAGGTCTCCAATGCGGGTGGTCGACTCAGTCGCTCCGGGGGATGAAGAGAGAGGAAGAGAGGCCATGGGACGTTCGCACCAGGCGCTCAAGGGTCGAGGTGACCTCACGTCGGTGATGACATCTGTTGGTAGCGTAAATCGGCGGGATGCACAATGTGTGAATGAAAACCAAGGGAAACCACCTAGGAAGGGTGCGAATGCGCTATACAATGCTCCTATGGAGACCCGGAAGGAAGTGTTTACCTGAGAACGACTGTGGAGCATCGTTGGAGCTGGTGGTGATGGGTTCCGACGAGGGTGGCTAGAATGGTTGCCTGGTGGAGGAGGACCGGTCGGAGAGGGTTGGGAGAGTGTGACCATGCCAGTGGAACCCTACACAGCTATCCTCTACCGGGTGCGTGGAAGCACACGAGGAGTCCCGATACGGTCACGGCGAAGATGGTGAATCTAGAGAAAAAGACTAGACTCAAAAACACCAAGGGAAGATGAGAATGGATAAGGAAAGGAGTCGCTACCTAGTCTTTTAATGGAAAGACGAGGAAACCCAAACACACAAGAAATCCAAGAAGCTAACAAGATGATGAAAACATGTATGCTCCGTGCCTAATGGATGAAATGCACAAATCAATGTAGGGCCAGAGAAAGGGTAAGGATTCTGGTTACGCATGGGGAAGGGGCTAGGCATCCCTATGTGCTCGAGGAACTCGGTCTTTCTAGGTTTCCTACTTGCCAATGGTCTAATGTGTGTGTGCTTGCTTATTCTAAATGCTCATGCTAAAGATGACTAGAAAACATGCCAAATCAAAGAGAAGAAATGAAATAAAGGGAAGAAATTAATCCGAGGGACAATTGTAGGCATTGAGAATGCCGCTTTACTGTACGCCCGTGGTCGATGAAGAAAATCGTGAAAATCGAGAAATTCTCAAAAGGTGTCACGCAAATCAGCGAAAATTGGAAGAAATCCGAGAAAATCAAATTAGGGAAAATAATCCTCTTTTGGGACAATGTCGGCTTTGTTAAGCCTTTTAATGTACGCCCTCGGGCGATGGAAAGCAAAATCAAATAAAAAATACGAAAATTGGCAAAAATCCAAGAAACGACGAGAAAACCAAGCTTGAAATGAGTGCACTATGTAAGGAAGTAAATGCGAGAAAACTTGTATGAAAAGATGCGACAAAATATGCAAAATGCATGTAAAAGTGTAAAAATATGAATTCCAGGGGCCTTTGTGGAAAAAACCCAAATTCTGAATGAAAACTGAATTTCTGAAGCTAAATCATCAAAAATACATAGAAAAACACACTTCATGTAATTTTGAAGAAATCTAGGGTCAAATGTGCAAATCTGTGCATTTTTGGTCAAATTCAAGATTCCTAGGGGTCAAAATGCAATTACGCCATCAAAACATGCATTTAAAGCAATTCTGTGGAAATTCAGGGTAAAATATGCAAGAAAAAGAGTCCATGATTGAAAATAGGAAGTTGCAGGGACAATTCAGTAATTTTACCCTAGAAAACATGCAATCAATGTAAAATCAATAAAGTTCAGGGGTTAAAATACAATTCGAACCACATTTGTGCAGATATTTGAATTCTCAAGGTTCACCTTGCTATTTTAACAGAGAAATATGCATTCAGAAGAATTTCATGAAACTTAGCGGTTTTTGTCTAATTTTTAAGCCTGGAAAACTTTATTAGGGAAACTCAGGGGGCACATTGCAATATTTTCAGTTAAAACTTATTCAAACGATTTAAAGAAAAATGTGCAGGGACCTAACTGTAAGAGAAATGACCTACTTGTAAGAACAGAATAACCTAAATGTAACAAATCAAAAGTTTCAGAAATTTATTTAACGAAAACTATTTTTATTTTTTAAAAGAGATAAAAGAAATGGCGGCCACCGGCGTCAGACCCTTGCCGTCGACGACTGTCGGAGGGACACTTAGAGGCTATCCCATGGCCTGATCTAGGATCAGACCCCACGGGAAGCAAGAAGAGAAGGAGGGGAAGAGATCCAACGGTTTGGATCAGGGATTCAACGGTAGGAGTAAGCCTCCCACCTCCCTCACCGTCGGGGCACTCCGGCGACAGCGTCAGAGAAGAAGGGGGCTACTGGAGGTCACGACGCTGCAATCCAGGGCTCCAGAAAGCTCGGAGGAGCGTTGAGGAACATTTCCTTTCCATCAGGGGCCAAAATAGAAGAAGAGTGCGTAAATGAGGATTCCACTCGTCGTCGCCGTCGTCTTCTCCGATGAGCGTGGTTGCGGGAGTGATCCAGGGCTTGTGGCTTGACTCTGAAGGGCTCAGTGTGCTTAGTGCGTGCCGTGGAGGTTTCTAGATGATCGGAGAGGCTCAGCGATGCGGGAGGCACGCGTTCCTTCACTAGTTTCGGTCGTCTTCTCCTGCTCCGGTGAAACGACGTGATTCCAGCCATTTGGTGGAGGCTTCCACAGTGGCTGGAGCTAAGATTTGAGGGGTGGAGAAGCAAGAGGGAGGCCTAGGGAGGAGAATCCAATGTTCTAGGACTAGGGACAAGCCCTAGACTAGCAGCCCCACCTAAGTCACCGGAAAACGGCAATGGCGAGGCCTGGAAGCTCGATTCCAGCCAGGGAAGGCCTCTGGCTTGATTGGAATCACTCAGGAAAGGAAAAGGGAGATCTAGGAAACTAAAATTGAAGTGAATAGAAGTCTGAGAAGGGCATACCTGGTTTGGCAATGTGTTTTGCCTTCGTAGCTCGCCGGAAGTGGCTGAAGACTCTGGTTCCTCACCTCCGCGAACCCCCTCTCTCTTCTTGGAACTCTCTCTCTATCTCCTCCTCCCCTTCTCTCTCACTCTCCTTTTCTCTCTATTTTTTTCACACTTCACACTACTGTTCCTTTAATAGGTGAAGCTCCAGCGACACACTGTAACCACCCAACAACAAACCACGATATGATCCTAACAACCAGCCTAATCCGTAACAAACTAGAGATCTTCCTAACAAACTAACGCTCGTAACCACCGTGCTGTTCCCCACGCACCCTCCATTCTGCCTGCCCACGCGCCGATAGTGATCGACGGCATCCGACGACCCCATTTCGTGGAGGGCTTGAGCTTGGCTGCTGCTGGGCAACGTGGTGAGATAGGTTGGACGAGATGAGAATGGAGGGAAATGATGGGTTGCGGCTGGATAGTGGCTTCACCTTCTCTATGCTCCTCCTCACATCATGTGGACTGCATGAGTTGGTGAAGTCGTTGGGTGAGGAGTGGGTGCTGTTAAGGTTGATGATGGTTGGTTGTGGTGAGAAGGGTTGAAGAGTGGCTGTTGGGTTGGAAGAAGAAGAAGAAATGGGTTGAGGTGTTGTGGACTTTCATGGGCCTAAGTGGGCTTGCCTGGGCTTTCATGGGCTTGCTTGGGCTTTGGTGGGCTCTGGTAAACTTTGGTGGATTGCTTGGGCTTTGATGGACTTAACAGGCCTTCATGGGCTTTGGTGGATTATAATGGGCTTTCATGGGCTTTAGTGGGCTTCATGGGCTTTGGTGGATTTTAATGGGCTTTACGCATGTCTAGTGTGGCTACATGGCGCACCTAAGAGTTGCGCCTGTCTGGTGCGCCAGATATGTGCGAGGTGCGCCTGTCTGGTGCGCCAGACAAGTGCGCCTGATAGGTGCACCTGTATGGCCTCGGATCACGGCTCGAACCATTTGCTGTTGGGTTTGGTGTTCTTTGGCTTTGGGACTAAACCAGGGTTTGAGTTCATTTGTGATTAAAAGCCCAGCTACCACAACTCCATCCTACAGACCTGCAAAATTGGGGTGTCTACTGATACCCCTCCCTGAGCGAGGCCGAATGATGAGTGGAACAAAGACCGATGCTCAGGGTTGACAAAGACACCCCACCTGAAGGCGTAAAAAAAGAGTTAGCTACCGGCAACCAGCCACTAGTTGGTGGATGCACTAGATGTCATATCCTACCTCCCTGAATGCCACAACCGAAGCCAACATCAGAGAAACCGATACAAATGACAAGCTGACAAGTAAATGGCCAACCAGCTCCTAGAAGACATGATCGGTTATCACACTTGTCGAGAAAAGCGTCGGACAAGACTCACGGTGCTTGCCAACCGAAAACTGACTGGTAACGGAAGTCATCTGGGTAGTTCGGGCTACTAGCCCTAACGGGAAGGAAGGAACAAAGAGAGTGGGGAATCCATCGGGCATCACAAGGATTGCCCTGGTAGTTCGGGATACCAGCCCAAAGGAAGGAGGAAGACAATTTGCTTTGACTCCGTCCATTCGGAGCGGAATTCAAAGGCAAAAGGAGGGCACCGAGGCTCGTCTAGACGGATCAAACCAGGGATGGGAACATCTCGACTTCGACCGATAGTCTAGAAAGATGAAAAAGGGGAGGCCTTGAATCCGTCCATCCAGATAGAATTCAAAAGCAAGAAGTGGCACCGAGGTTCGTCCGAACGGATCGAACCTGGGATGGGAACATCTAGACTCCGTCTGGTAGTCTAGAAAGATGAAAAAGGGGAGGCCTTGAATCCGTCCATCTAGATAGGAATTCAAAGGCGAGAGATGGCACCGAGGTTCGTTCGAACGGATCAAACTAGGGGTGGGAACATCTAGACACTGTCCGGTAGTCTAGAAAGATGAAAGGGGATGCCTTGAATCCATTCGTCCGGATACGAATTCAAAGGCGATAGGTGGCACCGAGGTTTGTCCGAACGGATCAAACTAGGGATGGGAACATCTAGACTCCGTCCAATAGTCTAGAAAGATGAAAGGGGATGCCTTTAATCCGTCCGTCCGGATAGGAATTCAAAGGCGAGAGGTGGCACCGAGGTTCGTCCAAACGAATCGAACCAGGGATGGGAATATCTAGACCCCGTCCGGTAGTCTAGAAAGATGAAAAGGGGAGGCCTGGAATCCGTCTGTCCGAATAGGAATTCAAAGGCGATAGGTGGCACCGAGGTTCGTCCGAACGGATCAAACTAGGGATGGGAACATCTAGACTCCGTCCAGCAGTCTAGAAAGATGAAAGGGGATGCCTTTAATCCGTCCATCCGAATAGGAATTCAAAGGCGAGAGGTGGCACCGAGGTTCGTTCGAACCAGGAATGGGAACATCTAGACTCCGTCCAGTAGTCTAGAAAGATGAAAGGGGATGCCTTGAATCCGTCCGTCTGGATAGGAATTCAAAGGCGAGAGGTGGCACCGAGGTTCATCCGAACGGATCAAACCAAGGATGGCAACATCTAGACTCTGTCTGGTAGTCTAGAAAGATGAAAGGGGATGCCTTTAATCGGTCCGTTCAGATAGGAATTCAAAGGCGAGTGGTGGCACCGAGGTTCGTCCGAACAGATCAAACCAGGGATGGGAACATCTAGACTCTGTCATGTAGTCCAGAAAGATGAAAAAGAGGATGCCTTGAATCTGTCCGTCTGGATAGGAATTCAAAGGCGAGAGATGGCACCGAGGTTCATCCGAATGGATCAAACCAGGGATGGGAACATCTAGACTATGTCCGATAGTCTAGAAAGATGAAAGGGGATGCCTTGAATCCGTCCGTCCGGATAGGTATTCAAAGGCGAGAGGTGGCATCGAGGTTAGTCCGAAGGGATCGAACTAGGGATGGGAACATCTAGACTCTGTCTAGTAGTCTAGAAAGATGAAAAGGGGATGCCTTGAATCCATCCGTCCGGACAAGAATTCAAAGGTGAGAGGTGACACCGAGGTTCGTCCGAACGGATCAAACCAGGGATGGGAACATCTAGACTCCGTCTGGTAGTCTAGAAAGATGAAAGGGGATGCCATGAATCTGTCTATTCGGATAGGAATTCAAAGGTAAGAGGTGGCACCGAGATTCGACCCGAACGGATAGGAATTCGAAGGCAAGAGAAGGTGCCTTAAATCCGTCCATTCGGATAGGAATTCAAAGGCTAGAGGAGGTGCCTTGAATTTGTCCGTCTGGATAGGAATTCGAAGGCGAGAGGAGGTGCCTTGAATTTGTCCGTCCGGATAGAAATTCGAAGGCGAGAGGAGGTGTTTTGAATCTGTCCATTTGGATAGGAATTCGAAGGCGAGAGGAGTTGCCTTGAATCTGTCCGTCTGGATAGGAATTCGAAGGCGAGAAGATGTGCCTTGAATCCATCCGTCAGGACTGGAATTCAAAGGAAGAGGGCCTAACCATCTGTTTAGCTAAAAGGATTTGCTAAGGGGATCTTATTCAAGTATCAATGCACCCTGGATCGTCGCTGCTATGGGGGATGTCAGTTGAAACATCATAGTGCCCTGCTACAGTTGTCATCTTGTAGGAGCCATTATGTGATGAATGTCACTTCTCTATAAGAAGGTGCACTGGCCATCATTTGGCAGATAATTTGTACCAAGCATTCCCAAAACATTCCTTCTTTTCACAAAGCAGCTCACATGCCCCTGGTCAAAGACTTTGACTCAGTTACACTGTAGCTTGTGCTTTGTATGTGACTTTTGACCAAAGAGCAACTAACATGCCCCTGGTCGAAGGCTCTGGCTCAGTTACACTGTAGTTTGTGCTTTATCTGTGACGTTTGACCAAAAAGCAGCTGACGTGCCCCTGGTCAAAGACTCTGGTTGACGTTCTGTTAGAGAACTGATACGTGACCTTTGATCAAAGAGCAGCTGACATGCCCCTGGTCAAAGACTCTAGCTCAGTTACACTGTAGCTTGTGCTTTATCAGTGACTTTTGACCAAAAAGCAGCTGACATGCCCCTAGTCAAAGGCTCTGGCTCATTTACACTGTATCTTGTGCCTTATCTGTGACTTTTGACCAAAAAGCAGTTGACGTTCCCCTGGTCAAAGACTCTGGTTCAATCTCACTATGGCTGGTCTTTTGTATGTGACTTTTGACCAAAGAGCAGCTGACATGCCCCTGGTATTGGACCGTTTGGACATCACTTGAGGGTATGGGGTCTTGGAAGCTAGACTGTAGCTACAGACATTCCTTGAACCACTGGGGTACTTGAAGCCATCACTAGTCGAAGCTAGTAATATATTCATCAAGTGATTGGAAGTATGTGCGCCCAACTGCTTTCCTGTATTGTACTTGGAAGACAGAAGGAATTGTGGCAACTCGATAGAGGCCTTTGATTGGGATTGTAGTCTACCTCTGACTGGTATGTTCGGGGTGTGTTCTGTTCAATCGTGCTGTTTTGATAGCTCTGTATTTGGCCGTGCTTCTGTAGGATATTCTCCTGATTGTATCTGCAAAATTTTGGATTGCCACGTAGAGTCCGCAGTCATGTTGTTGTCTCCGCTAATAATTTGATGTGTAGGTTCTGATCAGAGAACAAATGACTTGCCCTTGACGAACCAAGTAACAGATTGTGTGAGCCCAGCTAGAAAGCAACTGACATGCCCCTAGCATAAAAGGTGTATGATGCTTAGTGGAAACAGAAGCTAAATCAAGAGATACCAAGGCAAAATGGATGCCTCTAGCACTAAGCCAGGCTACTCTGGGGAGTGTTGGGCACCACTCGAGGATACAAAGACTTGAGGATTAGGCTGTGACTGTAGGCGCACTTTGAATCATTGAAGTGGCCGTGGTTGATTTTAGTTGAGGCCAGAGACACATTTGTCCATTGACTGGAGGCATGTACATCCACTAACCTGAGCTATGCTCCGATGGCAGGAAGTAATGTGAAATCGTAGTCTGTCCTAGGCTGGCCATTCTCTGTTCTGCTACTCACTGTGCCATTGTCTTCTGGCTGCAAACATGTAATTGGCTTTGTTACCCTCCAGCGTTCCCCAAATAGTGTTTACCACACCTGAACTATTGTCGAGGAATTGCTGCCACATTGCTGATTCTGTAGGTCTATGTAGTTCGTATGCTAACTGGTGTCCTCACTGTATATGCACTTTGACTACTGAGGAGCTGAAATGTCCTTGGCTAAAAGCACTTGGCAAAAGTCTTGTTGAACCAGTCTATATGCAAAAAAAACGATTGATCCAAGCAAGGCTATGATGATTATTATTATTGTGGACTCTACTATTGTGAACAATTTAGTTATTTAAGAGTGACCTTTTTGATTGATCAAGAAATGCATGCCTTGTGATTTTAGTTGCTTGTTATCTGCATTTATTGCTTTGCTTGTTCAATGAGTTCCTTATCTAGGTTATTTGCTTGTTTAGTTCAGTTGTTTGTTAGCCCTCAGTTAGGTTGGAAAGTTGTATGCTTGTTAGAGGGGGATGACTCTTTCGACTCAATTGCCACTACAGAGATTCGCAAGTCATATGGTGGCTCTTGTTGGGTAGTGGTGGCACTCAAACTCACTATAAGGTAGCGTAATGGACCTGGCTCCATGGCAAACTCTTTATGGTCCTACCCCTGCTTTTTCTTTTCGATATCATTGTCTTTACTTTTACTCCCTTATAGATGTGCGGTTTCACTCTAACCTTGTCTTGGAGGTAACAAGTGCTTGATTAGGATGCCTTTATTGCAAGAGGGTGGGTCAGTCCCTCAAAAGTGTGATTTTACTAAGTGCATACTCCAACTCCTCTCCAAGGTATGGTAAGGGTAGAGCTACAATGCACGCCTCTCACTCTTAGGCTGACTTTTGTCTTCGCCTTATGTCTTCTCTATTCTTTTATGCCCTAGCGAATGTATGTTTTTTTTTCAGGCTCACACTCTCAGTCACCCTTAACATTTTATCTCCCTCTTGGAGGTACAGGATCCTTGCGGAGCTTGGACATTTCGTCTGGCTTTAATGCTCGGTGGCTCCCTTGCTAACTTGGTTGTCTAAATAGTGACAACTGAGGAGGGATTAATCCATTCTGACATTGACAAGCTTTTCCAATTTTCATCATTAGGCAGAATGTTATTGACAAGTGAACTACCCTCTTTAATTGTTCTTGATCTTTTTTCTTGTTTTGTGTTTTTCTTCTTTTTTTTATCTTTTGTGCTTTTCCTACTTTTTTAATGTTTTGGTATGTGACGATGCAAAAAGAGAAAACAAAAGAGAACAAAGAGAAAGGATACAACTCTAGTCCTTGTCGTTGCTGTTTTACTAATGCCATTGGGGTTCAAAGTAACTCCTAGCAGTGCCACTGGAAGTCGGAATGAAGGCAGGTGTAATAGAAGCTATCACAACCATTATTGGAACTGAGACTGTCCATGTGAATGTTGAATCTATTGGTGTCATTAGGACTATATCTCTGTTGGAGTTGACATCTGTTGTGATAGTTGTTTCCCACTTGATCCAGGGTATTTGCACGTGCTGAGTTAGATCCGTGCATGGCAAACTGGCAAACTTTAGGTTAGGCCCCCCACAAGGGAACAAGAACAAGAGTGACACACATGAGTGTCACCAAACAGAACTGAGCAAAGAAAAGGAGGACAAACTAGGCAAATGGGGAAGAAGAACAAGAGCGGCATACACATGTGCTGCCAGACAAAAGTAGAGGGAGGGCGAGCTAGGAAAATATAGGCCTGATGGATTCCCCAGGAAAAACTGGGAGAAAAGGGGAAAAACCCCTGAGGTTCCAGTATCCTCGGAGCTTGCAGACTCAGACATGGTAAGGTCGGCTATTCTAGGGTATGCACGTGTGTGTGCAAGTGTGTGTGCAGGTGTATGTGTGGGCTGCCTCCCATGTGTTTACAACAATGCCTCCATTGTCAATCAAATCTTGGATAGCATTCCAGAGAGTAATACACTTGTTTGTCGAATGTCCACGAGTGCGATGAAATTGGTAGAACAAGTTAGCCTTATACCACCTAGGAAACAGGTCCGGTGGTGGGCGAACCTCCGATAGCTGCAGGAATGGTGCAACTTTGGGAAAGATGCCGCTCAGCGAATCCTCGAGTGTGGTGAAATCTCTTTCCTTACGGTGAGGCCGCTTCTGCCGTTGTTGCTGCCCTTGCTGAATTGACGCAACGAGACACACCGGTTTAACGGTGGTGTGTGGATGTGTAATGTGTACTGAACTACATGCTGGTGATGATAAGGATATGGATGCGGGTGATGTGCCTTGCGTGTCAACAACAATAGTCCCACTGTCGATCATCGTCTAAACGACATCCCGCAGAGTGTGGCAATTATCAGTCGAATGACTAGAGCTCGATGATAATCGCAGTATACGTTCGCGTCTTACCACCGAGGGAGTAGAGTTGGTGGGGGACCTGGTTCTGGGAGTCTCAGGAGTGACACAACACGAGGAAAAACAGCACTCAGTGACTCGCCCAGTGGAGTGTAGTCACTTTTAACGCAACGGCCTCCTTTCTCCTTAGGCTGCTGTCCTTGTTGAGCTGATGCAACGAGATGCACTGGCTTGACAGTGGGAGGTGTGCGCCTAGTTTGCGGTGACGACCTACGTGTTGGGACCTGATCCTGATGTTGAGGTGGTTTCTGAGTATGCTGTGTTGTGTGTGGTGTTGAGCGCGATAGCAACAACTGCGGCACTGGTACAGCTTCGGGTGACGGACCCGAGAAATGCTGTACTCTTGCACAACTAATGGGTTGATTCTTAGGTGACTGTGATGCATACTGTGACCATTGCAATTGTGGTGCAGGAGGCAGAGATAACGCCCCCATCGCCGAAGCAGTGTGATGCTGGGGCGATGGTATGGGCGATAAACTAGTGGGGTGAGCCTACAATGCTATAGTGGTCTGCACTGGAACCTCAGAGGTCGAAAGAGGAGGACTCTCAACATGATCAAGAGAAAGGGCCATGCGCTCAAACCCTCAGGCCAAAGCTCACTGGTACTGAGCCTGTGTGGCTGAAGACCCATCAAAAGATAGGTCAGAAGGCAAGAGCGGAATAGGAATGGCCTCCAAAACAGATGAAACCGCAGCTGGTTGATCTCTTGAAACAGGAGGGCCCGAGAGATAGGGCGCAGCGGGCAGAACTTCTGGGACCCACATGGTAGTCACCACAGTTGAATCAGTGATGGGCCCTAGACCGGCTTGTGTCTACCGCTGTCTCGGAAGAGGAAATAAGGATCCTCCATGATTCCCAAATCAGGACGCATAGAGGGAAGAAGAAGCTGTCAAAGTAAGAGAAGGAGGATCTAAGTGTGGGTCCCCCTTCAGAACAGTAACTAGAGGCTTGTGGGTCTGCAGGGCCATGGCTACCACAAGCGAAACAAAAGGAGCTACGGGAAAAGACACACGCACGAGCTCTAAGACGAACTACTGTCAAAAAGTGACCAATCGCTCGGAAAAGGCAGGAGAAAACAACCACGGGAGGCTGCTCGCGACGGAGACACCCGAGCTCCTAGTTGAGGACCTCGCAACAAAGTACTTGAAAATATAGGCAAGAAAAGCAGGTATCAGAACCTGGACAACGACGCAAAGACAAATGCAAGTTATTAAAGTGGCATGCAATGACACACAATGCAGATGAATGTCCTAAAGTGCACTCTCTCACCATGCATGTCCCATATGGGGTTGACCACACGGGATGCACTCATGGGTTAGGGTTTTGACTCTGGTCAGTAAAATAAGGTTCCCGTTCTAAATCCTGGCCAAAGCGCAGGCAGTGAATGAGTGGTGTGTTGGTGGCCTCATCTCCTGCAGTAGCATAGAGCTGTACCCTCTACTAGCACTGACATGACCCTAGACAAGGGGGGACAAACTAGCAACACGCCCTATGCCAAAGCTATAGAACGGGCAGCCAGGATTGCCCTTCGCGAATTGTGGGTGGACCCAGAGGAGAAGATGCATGCTTTCTAAAATGATCATTCATGCAATATGCTTTTGTGTCTTTTACTTGCGTTTTCTTAAACCATAGGGATTTGTGAGCATTTGTCTCTAGCTATGCCTTATTATTTGTTCATCTGAGTTTGTGTGTTTTATTTTAACCAGATAGGGAGGCAAACATGTCCCTACTCTCCTAATCATGGAAAATTCAAATAAAAGGAAACACACACAAACATGGCATCCAAAAAGTCAAACAACAAGCAAAAGGCATGAACATGGCATGTGTTGGTGTAGTGCTCACAAGTAGGTGAATAAAAGCAAGCATCGACAAACAAAGCATGAATTAAGTCTTGTGCATGTGCAGTGGCATAACAATAGTGTAAAAAGACACAAGAAAAGCATCTTCAGTTAAATATGTACAAGCAAACAGAACAAGCAAACAAGCACAATGTATATAGACCAAAGACAAGTAAGGAAACCAGAATGAAAGCTAGAATCTGGTTATGCCTAGCGGAGTCGCCAGTTCCTGTGACCATGCCGGTGGAACCCTGCACGACTCTCCTCCACTGGGTGCGTGGAAGCACACGAGGAGTCCTGATACGGTCACGACGAAGATGATGAATCTGGAGAAGAAGACTAGACTCGGAAACACCAAGGGAAGATGAGAAAGGGTAAGGAAAGGAGTCGCCACCTAGTCTTTTAATGGGAAAATGAGGAAAACCAAACACACAAGAAATCCAAGAAGCTAACAAGATGATGAAAACATGTATGCTCCGTGCCTAATGGATGAAATGCACAAATCAATGTAGGGCTAGAGAAATGGTAAGGATTCTGGTTATGCATGGGGAAGGGGTTAGACACCCCCATGCGTCTGAGGAACTCAGTCTTTCTAGGTTTCCTACTTGCCAATGGTCTAATGGGTGTATGCTTGCTTATTCTAAATGCTCATGCTAAAGATGACTAGAAAACATGCCAAATCAAAGAGAAGAAATGAAATAAAGGAAAGAAATTAATCCAAGGGACAATTGTAGGCATTAAGAATGCCGCTTTACTGTACGCCCATGGGCGATGAAGAAAATCATGAAAATCAAGAAATTCTAGGAAGGTGTCACGTAAATCAGTAGAAATTGGAAGAAATCCGAGAAAATCAAATTAGGGAAAATAATCCTCTTTCACGACAATGTCGGCTTTGTTAAGCCTTTTAATGTACGCCTTTGGGCAATGGAAAACCAAATCAAATCAAAACTACGAAAATCGGCAGAAATCTGAGAAACGACAAGAAAACCAAGCTTGAAATGAGTTAGAAATGAGTACACTATGTAAGGAAGTAAATGCAAGAAAACTTGTACGAAAAGATGCGACAAAATATGCAAAATGCATGTAAGAGTGTAAAAATATGAATTCCAGGGGCCTTTGTGCAAAAAACCTAAATTCTGAATGGAAACTGAATTTCTGAAGCTAAATCATCAAAAATACATAGAAAAACACATTTCATGTAATTTTGAAGAAATCTAGGGTCAAATGTGCAAATCTGTGCATTTTTGGTCAAATTCAAGATTCCTAGGGGTCAAAATGCAATTACGCCATCAAAACATGCATTTAAAGCAATTCTGTGGAAATTCAGGGTAAAATATGCAAGAAAAAGAGTCCATGATTGAAAATAGGAAGTTGTAGGGACAATTCAGTAATTTTACCCTAGAAAACATGCAATCAATGTAAAATCAATAAAGTTCAGGGGTTAAAATACAATTCGAACCACATCTGTGTAGATATTTGAATTCTCAGGGTTCACCTTGCTATTTTAACAAAGAAATATGCATTCAGAAGAATTTCATGAAACTTAGGGGTTTTTGTCTAATTTTTAAGCCTGGAAAACTTTATTAGGGAAACTCAGGGGCACATTGCAATATTTTCAGTTAAAACTTTA
>JAMKQA010013771.1:0-14892 GCA_024699735.1 Posidonia australis
GGGTTAACTCCAAGTGGGTTATTGGCGGAGACTTCAATTTAGTTAGATTTCCCTATGAACATTCTACTAGATATAACATATCTTCTGATATGAATCTCTTCAATGATTTTATAGATAGTAATTTCTTATTGGATTTATCTCCAAGTAATTTTAAATACACTTGGTCCAACATGCAATCCCCCCACCATGGTCAGACTAGATCGTTTCCTCATATCACTTGCTTCGGTTGATAAATTCTCAAATGCCTACTGTTTGGCCAATTCAAGGGTGACATCTAACCATATTCCTATCATCCTTAATACTACTCCTATAGATTGGGGTCCTATTCCTTTTAAATTCTATAAACCTTGGTTGCTTATTGAGGGATTTGCACCCTTCATAGAGAATTACTGGCAAAAATCCCACACCATCTGTCTTTCCAACACCCCTGTTGTAAAATTTGCTTTTAGACTGAAACTATTAAAGAAGGAGATTAGAGGTTGGATTAGACCTGTTAGGGAGGCTCAAAATAGTAGATTATTAAATATTGAATCTCAAATTGCCTCCATTGATGCCCTGGTAGAATCTCAACAGATTCAAGATAACCTCTCAATTTTTAAGAGGGATCTCTTAAATGAACATTACACATTGCTTAAAGAACAAGAAGTTTACTGGAAGCAAAAGTCCAAAATCCTTTGACTTAAAGAAAGGGATTTAAACACCTCATTCTTTCACAATATGGTTAAGTGTAGGAGGAGAATGAATGCCATTCATTTCCTGAAAATTAGGAACAGCATTTCCTATTCTCTCATGGTTATATCCAAAGAAATAGAGAAACACTTCACCAAACTATTCAATAAACCAAAAGGATATACTCCAACTCTGAATTGGGACAGCTTAATCACTACAAAAATTCAGAATCCAGAGAACTTGGAAGTAAGCTTTTCTCTAGAAGAAATTTACAACAATGTTAAATTACTTTCCAGAAACAAGGCCCCTGGCCCTGATGGATTCTCCTTGTGTTTTTTCCATTATTTCTGGAATTTTTTAAAATTAGATATTCTTGAAATATTCGATAGCTTACATACTTCCTCAGATATTGAGTTTCTAGCACCCATTAATCAAACCTTTATCTCCCTTATCCCTAAATTGGAGGGAGCACAATGTATTAGAGACTTCAAACCTATCAGCCTTGTTAATAGTCTATATAAAATCATAACAAAGACTCTGGCTTCTCGCTTATCTCCTGTCATTTATAAAGTCATCGATAACTCCCAATGTGCTTTTATTCTTGGCAGATATATAGGTGATTGCTTCTTGATGGCTCAAGAAACACTAAACTTTATGAAAGTGGGGGGTATCCCGGAATATGTGCTAAAACTGGACTTTGAGAAAGCATTTGATAATGTGAATTGAGAATTTTTACTAGATTCCCTATCAGGATTAGGCTGTGGCCCCAAATAGACAAACTGGATTAGGATGTGCATTTTTCAAGTCAGATTTTCTATCTTGATAAATGGCTCTCCCAAAGGATTTTTTAAAGCCTCTAATGATTTAAGACAAGGTGATCCATTATCTCCCCTTCTATTTATTGTTGTTACTAACATCCTAAATAGGATGTTATCCCTTGCTGTGAACAACAACTTGATTTCGGGCATCCAGTTGCCTAATGGTGGACCACACATTCTTAATATACAATATGTTGATGACACGATTTTATTTTTAGCAGCTTTTGAAGAAAATATTATTAACATCAAGAGGATTCTGTGTTGTTTCCAATCCTGTTTTGGATTAAAGATAGATTTTCAAAAATCATCTCTCACTGGAGTAGGGGTTGATGACGAATCCACCATCAGATTCTCTCATATTCTTGGTTGTTCCACCTCCCCACTTCCTATCAAATATTTAGGTCTACCATTATATCATAAGAAGGCAAATAGCTCAGACTGGTCCCCAGTGATAGAAAAAATCTCAAAAAAACTCTCTCTTTGGAAAGCCAATCAATTATCTCTTGGGGGTAGACTTACTTTGGTAAATTCAGTCCTCTCAGCTATACCTACTTACTATCTGTCTGTCCTACACCTACCAATTAAGGTGGAAAAAATAATTGACTCACTAAGTAGCAAATTCCTATGGAAATCCTGTTCTTCTTCTTCCTCCATATTACATCTGGTTAAGTAGAAAATGCTTTGCATATCTAAAGCTCATAATGGTTGGGGAATTATAAACATTAGAAGCTTCAATTTAGCTCTAAAAACAAAGCTGCTATAGCAGCTATTTTCCAACTCATACTCCCTCAAGTGGAAAGAGATTATAAAGGCTAGGTATTTTTCTAGATCATGGCCTGAGGCACTTCTAAATTCTTCATCAGGGAGATCATCTCCACTCTGGCAAGAATTGAAGAACTGCTTCAATTTCTAAATAGCTTTACCACATTCCAAGTCAAAAATGGGAATAGTATTATATTCTAGGAAAATAAATGGTGGTGTGGGGAAAAACTAAAACATCACCTGCCAAACCTATTTAAGTTGGCTAAATTTAAAAAGGCTTCAATAGCAAAAATAGTGGCAATTTATAGAGCTGATTTTAATAAATTGTTTATTGAGCCTTCTTCATTTGATAATGTAGACAATATTCAATCCCAAGCGTACATTCTTACAGATATTATTAGAACAATAATGCTTTATCCTGAGGATGACACCTTGAAATGGACCCCCTCTAACAATTACTATACTATCAAATCAGGATACCATGTTATAAACGATAGTGGAATTAGATTTAAATTTTATAAAGAAATTTGACTCAGTTGAGTTCCCTTAAAGGTTAAATTATTTTCCTGGTTGGTTTTATTCAATAAGATCTTAACTAAAGCTAACCTTTGTAAGAGGGGTTGGACTGGTTTGGATATTTGTATCTTTTGCAGGGGTTTTGAGGAAACTACTAATCATCTTTTTATTTCTTGTCCCTTTGCTACATCTATATGGTATGCTTTTATGAAAAGACCATTATATCCTGCTATATGTTCTATCCCAGATTTATTTGAATGCATTCCCACCCAGTTATCTGACTTCTCTCTTAAAGGCAGTCATAGTTTGATTCAGATTATTTTGTGGTATATATGGAAGGAGCGAAATAACAGAATTTTTAGGAACTCATGCAAATCTCCTAATATTGTTATTAACGAAATTTTCTCTGTCTGTCATTCCTGGATTTCTAACTTGGGTATAGGTTTTGAACAAGAAGAGGCCCTCCATGCCTTAGCAGTCATGGATAATGAAAGGGCTATGGAGCACACAACTCATACTTCTCAATGCATCAGGACTCAGGATTCCTACCAACCCACCAAGAATGCTGAGGACAATATCCCATCTCTTGATTAACTTTTTGTTTATCGAACCAGACTTTTCTAGATTTTTGTGGAATACTTTAATTTGGCCAGATGTTGACTATCATTTTTTTTGGATATGGGAATATTTAGTTCCAGTTGGTTTGTAATTGATATTGAACAATGTTGTGGTACAAACTGATTGTGATTGTTTGCCAATTTAATTAATAGATTACCGTTTTCAAAAAAAAAGAATCAATTTGGACACTTGTGCTGACAAGGGGAACCCTATCAGTGACTTAAAAGCAGAAGTCAAAAGCTGCCAAATCTTGCAGAAAAACAAAATAGTTGCTAAATGCTGCGAAAATAAGTAGGGACGTAATATTAATGAAGATTAACAAAACTTCATTTAAAAACTAAATCTGAATGAGAATCCATACAATGGCAGTATATGCAGAAAAAGATAAAGGATACAAACAGTTCATAGAACAAAGAAAAATTCATAGATGAAGGTCACACTTCCAAGTTGCGTCGAAACAAGCTTTAAAAAGAATCGACATGCATCTTTCCCCTTAAAAAAAAACAGTCGACACATGTAAAATGGTTACGATAACCAAAGAAATGGTTGGGCCAATCTAAAGTACCAATCTCTCGACAATGGAGCCCTTTTCGGTCCTTTTCCAAGCTTTTGGTTTTATATCACTGTCCCAGCCTAAAAATCGCTGGCAGTTGCATTAAAATTCAAACTTCAAACAGACAAACCCAAGATGTCCCGGGGAAAACACACACTTTTCGACTCGTAGCCGTTGAAGAAACCTCCAACGGCTAACATCAATATAAGAACACTACATTCTACCACACCCTTGCCCTCAGCAACAGCAACAATATCGACCAAGAAAGAGAAGGGCGAGGAAGATTTCACGACCCCAATGGTGTCTTCCAATCTCAAGAGCTCCTCTTCCCTACCGAACCTCGTGCTCACGTCTCTCAGCCTCATCCTCCTCCTCCTTTCATCGGCCTCCCTCGTTCCCATCCTGCTCCTCAGGAACCCGCCCACCACCTTCGGGTGGGCACTCGCCGTCGTCTCCTCCCTCACCGTCCTCTCCTCCTCCATCGGCTTCTTCTGCCGCCTCTCTCATTGCTGCTCCTTGACCCACGTATCCCTCGTGCTCACCTCGATGGTCGGACAGGCGCTCGGGTTATTCGCGCTCTTCCTCAGGGAGGAGCAGAGCCTCGGCGCGTTGGGGTCCTGCAGGGGCCCGGGGGAGACGCGGTTTCTGTTCAGGGCGGAGGAGGGCGCGCTGCTCGGGATGTTCCTGCTGCAGTCCCTGGTACTGATGCTGTCGTGCGTCGTGCAGAGTAATTGGGTTAGGGAGTACCAGGGGCTGGAGGTGGAGAAGGAGGAGACGGCGAGGAAGAGGAGCCGGAGGATGGCGCGCGTGCAGGAGGAGTCCATGGTGAACGCCGCGATAGTGGCGGAGATGAAGGCGAGGGAGCTCGACGAGAAGATGAAGAACAAGTACGGGCAGTGGGCAGAGGCCGGTGCAGAAGCCTGAGGTGGTGTGTTGTGTTTGATGTCTGTTCCTAAGAGCTGTAGTTGATTATCATGGTGTGACCTATAAATACGTACTGTGTGTGGCCTGGTCGATGTGGAAGAGAGTCCGAGAGAGAGAGATTTCAACTTGTTTGCAGCTCATGCGCCCTACAGCCGATGAGCGGCATTGTATCATCACATTGTAAGCTTAAGACACCTTAAGATATTCAGCTAGAGAAGTTTGATAAAACAACTGTAGTACAAATGTTTGTCAGCCAAGAATTGCAGGTAAGAGTGGAAATGAAGAAAATGAAGAAAATTTACAGACAATTGGCCGTACCAGCAACTCATAGTGGAAAAAAGGTCTACAACTTAAAAATCAGACAAAGAAACAGCTATAGGACCATTTGAGAGATTCGCCCACCTCAACCAGACTAAAAGTTGGCAGTGTCAGCTTTTAAATAATGATGGCATTTCTTCGTCAAAATAACTAGTTAGCGGAGCTAGTTTTAGATAACGATGGCTTCTTTGTCGTTCTAGCAGCTCCATGCAGCTGTAGAAGCAAGGAGTTGGTGACAACAAAGATAGAGCTTAAGGCCATCAATCCTCCTGCAGATCACGAAGCAAGGAATTTTTCAGCTTCACCTTCTCAGATGGAATTCTGATGAATTCGGTTGAAATTTTGAGTTCGTAGAGAAAGTTTTAACTTACCCGAAAGTGATGGTGTCATGGCAAAATTGAAGTGGGGAAGTAGAACACCTGCAGCAACAGGAATCGAAACCACATTGTATGCTACTGCCCATGCTAAATTTTGATGAACTTTTGCTATTGTTGCCTGAGCAAGGTCCAGTGCATCTACTATCTGTTGACAAATAAATTGGTCCATCAGAACTGGATACGAGAACCCTTGTGAACAAAGATGAAAGGCTTGGTGGGGCAATATATACCATCTTGTAAAAAAATTCAATCCATTTTTCATAAACAGCTTCTAAAGCTGGCGTTGCATCTCAGAAAAATAAGAAGTTAACAAGAGTTTAAGTTCAATTTCTGTAGTTAACAAATTAAATGAAGTGATAAATCGCTGTACAGAGTACAGACGGTACAAGAACAATAATCTGGGCGCCCATCCAAAGATACAAGAAATCCCAAACAAAAGTTTAGGTCAGGGAAGATAGCAACCACAGCAATGACAGCCAATATGTTTTGTTCATTGCAAGTCTAGATTCCTTAATAAATTGCCTTGATGATCAGTATTCAAATGATAATCTAAGGAACGTCTACTCACAAAAACTAGCAGAAAAATTTCAAGGATCAATATTCTAATGATAACCTAACAAATGTCTACTTACAAACACTAACAGAAAATTTTAACAGTACCTGTGAAAGCTTGTTGCCCAAAAGAATAACAGAAGCTGCATCAGATGCAGCATTCTCTTTTGCTTCAATTTGCAAGGCAACCCCAACGTCAGCAAGGGCCAAGGATGGTGCATCATTTATGCCATCTCCAACCTGTACAAAATCAAAATGAGAGAGCCTATACATCCATCATCTAGCATAAGAATTCAAAAATATATGGAGACAGTATAGCTTCAAGGTACAAGTACAATTTCATAATGAAATATCTGTCCCATCTTGGGGATCCTCTCCTGCTTGACTCATTCATTGCACCCTTAATTGCATTCAGTAGCAGCATATGCATAAATTACTACAAGTTTTGGGGGTCATTTCTCGTCGCTGTAGTGCAACAGAAATTTCTTATATATAACGGAGTCAAGAAGTAAAGGAAAACACAGCAATACGCTACAGTGAAAACAATTGATATGATTTCCGCAATAAAGTAACCAACTTACCATGGCTACATGATGTCCATCAGCCTTGAAAACTGATATAAATTCGGATTTCTGCTCTGGGGTCAAGGATGCCTTGATACTTTCTTTTCCGATTCCAACAATCTTGCCTATACTTGCAACTGCTTCTTCCCTGTCACCTGATAACAGGACCATTTCCACACCTTTCTGTTGAAGCCTTATAACCAAAGGTAAAGAATGAGAAGAAAAATGATGTCAGTTCATCTAAACGTTAAAATTAACCATCAGTTCTACATTATACAAATACATTAGTCACAATCTGCTTATTATCCCAAATAAAATTATTAGTCCAATACGTGTGGTTGGAATCACATTATTAGTTCAAAGAATACTTAATCTAATTGCTAACTTTTTTATAGTAGTTAAAACGAACAAAAACTAGAGGATTTTAATAGTATTCTCCAGTACAAAGCAGTGGTAGCGGAACTATGTGAACTTTTATTTGTGTCATCCCAGGCCCAGCATGTAGATACATCTGCAAATAACCTGGAATCTCACAAAATCCTTACAAACAAAATCCTAGAATCTCACCTACAGAGCAAAGATCAAGTATAAACATAAGAACTAAATATAGCACCTGCTCACTGTTGACTCTGCGTCTTGGCGCAATGTATCAGATACAGCAATAGCACCTATTATCCCTTCCCCTTCACGGCCCACATACACAACTGTTTTTGAGTGGTTTGCTTCTGGTTTCCCCTCATAGGAAATGCAAGCAATGCGATTTACTAAATCCCTCAAATCAGATTGGATCGATTTGTTCTTAAAACGTTCATGAACCCACTCCAAGGTGCCAACTGCAACCAATGTCCCCTCAACTTCTGCCAAGCATCCAAATCCAGGTTCCGTCAGCTGACCTTGAGTGGAAGGGATTTGCAACTTAAGTAACTCAGCTCTATCTACAATAGCCTTTGCGATCGGATGAGTTGCTGTTTTCTCCACTGCAGCAGCTAGACGAAGAACCTCAAAATCTTCATGCACCAAAGAAGAAACAGCCGTAACAACTGGTTTTCCTTCAGTTAGTGTTCCTGTCTAAGTATGAGAAAGGTTAGAGAGAACTATCTAGGATTGTGAGATTATAATATGGTAATGATAGAAACAGAATACAGTGAAAGAGTTGATTAAGTATAAATTATTCAAAAGGTATAAATTTGATCAATACTTTGTCCAGTGCAATGAGGTCTATGCCAGCCAAACGCTCCAGTACATCTCCTCCTCTTATAAGAAGTCCTTGTTTAGCCCCTACCATTGACAGGTGAAACCAGGAAGACAATAAATTACAATGGATTCCAATTATCGACACTAGATTAGAAAGAAGAAGCTCATTTGAAGGACTGCAATTCAAACTTGAGAAAACTAGAATCAAATACCAAGAGAAGTGCCAACTAAAATAGCTGTCGGTGTCGCAAGCCCCAAAGCACAAGGACAGGAAACCACCTGAAGAAGATGCAAAAAGTAAATGGACCTCTCAGGTATAGCTGACCTTTGTGCAAAAATATTAAAAAGTGGGAAAAGTGAGAGATTTCTCAAAATTAAGTGATTTTGTAAAATAAAAAGTGGGAATGTTAGCTGCTTCTTGATTATGGGATAATATAAAAGTGAGTATTATTTGGATTTGGTAGTGGGATGCTTCCACTTCTAATACAGTTATCATTTGTACTAGCTCATTGCTTCAGTAAGACAAAATTGAGAGAGAAGAAGAAACAATCGCACTGATTTACAAGAGCCTTTATAGGGTATAAGAAAAAACAATTGCAATTACAATTACACATGGGAAACAATGCAATCAAATATGCCATAACACATCAGTACTGATTACATGCTATAAAATAGAAATACACACCAACACATCCACAGACAGCTTCAAACTCAAAAGCAAGGAGTTCCCATCAGAGCCGGCAATGTCATTGAGCAAAACATCTGGGAAAATATTTGTTCCAATGTAATACCTAAAAATAGAAATATGACAAGCACAAGGATGGTCAATAAAATTTCTAAGTGTCCATATCAGTGATGAGAAATGGGAATGTCATTAATGTACCAAAAAGTTCTGAAGTATAGAGTGATCATATCTAGATAATCATAGCCTAGAGAGATTTATGCTCTGTTCAGTTGATCTAGTGCTTTATTTATTGTTTCAAATAAGTTCATCAAATGTTGCTAGTTAGACTTAGTTTATTAATTATCAAAGCAGAATTTCCTTTTAAATTTTGAGACATCCTTCCAATACCATAGACAACATGTCAGAGTAGCAAACTTGTTTTGACCTTCACACTGCCACATTAGTTCGATAGAACACATTCAACCATGTATGAAGTTCTCCCCCTTGTTACAGATCATTTGTAATGGCAATTTGATGGAATACATTCAAATGTGTGTAGATTTCCTCTCCCATTACGTTTACCATTCAAAATGTAATTTACTTCTTTCATTTGTCATACTAGGCTGCAGAATCCAAATGGTGCTATAAGAGCATTTTTTCAAACCCTTGTTCCTCATGTGTTCTGGGGATGGAAAGGGAAGTTAATTAATTTCAAGAAAAATATGACAACCTGCGATGGTGCAATATCAATCAAGGTGGACTAATCTTGACCAAGATCTTTCTTTTGTACCACCTGATATTAATGATGAGGTGGTTTGTTTTTTTCGAAACATATTTCCACCATATGAAAGATCAAAGATCTCATTCCAGCTAGTCCCTCATTGCTCACCAAAATGCAAATGTGGCAGCTGATAAAGTCATCACACTGTAAACAAATGGCCCAGCTATAGAATCAGCAAGCCTCTGAATAGGTGCCTCTTGCCCCTGTGCATCCTCAACCTGTGAAAGAACAAATATTACTCTAAAAAGTGGACACAGTGTAGCAAAAAAATACCCAAATGGAGGAGTACTAACCATGCGAATAATCTTGGAAATTGTCGACATAGGGCCAGTAGTAGAGGCTTCAATCCTCAATGGACCATCCTATAAACATATATTTGGGATTCTTTATCATACAATACTCCACTAGCTTCGTTCAAATGATTAAAATGTTAACAAGACTAATCAGCTTGCAGAGTTGGTGTACACTATATCACAATGAACATGCTTCAGTACCAGCTGAAACTAAAAAAATCTATCCTTAAAGATTTGTTTTTGTGAAATTAGGTTAGAAGAATAAGATTACTTTCATTAATGAGAATGTGTTACATATATATATAGGTCCTAATTACATAAATATCCATTTACTCACATAACTAATAGGACCCCAATAACAATATCTCCCACACTACTCCTCAGACTGAAGTACATATATTAGTCATGCTTAACTTATTATAAAGAGATTCAAAAACTCATATATTAAGACCTTTTGTGAAGACATCCGTAAACTAATTAGAGGATTGCAATGATCTCTCTCATCACCATAATGCGAACAAAATGACAATTGATTGTATGCTCATGGAGTGTTAAATTGTTGACAATCATAGTTATTAACATTGACACATGTCGAGGAAATTTCGTCGACACGTGTCGGATTTGCATAATAGGGATACGTCATTAGTATGTAAATTTGAGTTTACTAGATTCCGATGTCGAGTCGGTTCTGTGTCGGACCGTGTCATTCATGTCGACGGAAACTCTGGATTTTTTTCTATCGCAAAAACACGTGTCAACTAACATGCTTACACATTTTTGCCAACATGGGGTACTTCTCACTTCTCAATGTCTGTTCTCTTCATTTCTCATTCTGCCACTTCTTGAAGAATTTCTATTGATTGGCCAACTACTTTCTACTCTTCTTTAAGGGTTTTTCACAGGTTTGAGCTCTCTACTCTTAGGTATGACCAGCTGCTCTCTGTTTTTGATATTTCATTTCTCCTCCCTCTTTTCAAGGGTTCTTCGTGGATTCTTCACAGGTAATAGATCTCTACTCTTCTTCAAGGGTTTTTCTTGGGTTTTTCAAGGATTTTTCAAGGATCTTTCTTGTTTAGTTGATTTTATAGCAAATAAGGAGCTTTTTTTTGGATTTTGTTTAGTTTTCACGTAGACCTACCATAAAAATACATATATCTTAGGTTTTTGTATAGAATATTTTTATTTTTTCATTTTTTGTATTTTATTGTTAATAACTTGAAAAATCAGTAAATCAATAAATAAAGGTTAAAAAAATCATAAAATTTTATTTTAACCTAATAAAGGTAAAAAATCAAAAAATCAGTAAATAAAGGTAAAAATCAGTAAATAAAAAAATCAGAAAATCAGATATTTTAAAAATTAGAAATTCAGAAAATATTGAAAACATTGAAAAGAATTCAAATGTTTTGTAAATAAGTTAAGAAATGAGGAAAATAAAAACAAGTTGAAAAAAAGAAAATATTTCAATTTTTTGCAGAAAATAAGAAATAATATTAAATGTACAAATTATTAAATAAAATATCCCAAAAAATTGTAAAAATCATAGAAATTTAAAAAAAGGAAACATATTTTAAGTGTATGAATATCCTTTTTCATATAATTAAATTCATTTAAATTTTTATTTTCAGTCTTTATAATGTCAAGTTCTAATAGATTTCAAAGTAATGAAAATGACAATGATGAGAGAATTGCTAAATCTGTTTATTCAGAATGATTGCACGGATATGTTGTTAACAACAACAGACAGAAAATAAAATACAAGTACTGTGGAAAGAAAATGATGAATAGGGTATTACAAGATTGAAGCAATACCTTGTTGATGAATATAACAATGTCAGGTGCAAGTCATATCCAATTGTTGTTTGTGATCAAATGAGAGAGTTACTAAATGATACAAAATCTAAGAAAAGTAATGGAACGAAAAGAGACGAAAGATTTAAGAAGATTATGTTTGATGAAGAAAAGTGTGAGTCTATTGTCGTATCAGATTCAAATGATGATACAGTGTATCCTTTAGATTGTCAAACTCAAGATAAGAGAGACATGTGTCTTGGGAAGTGGAAGTAGCAGTGGCAATGTACAGAAAAATAAAGGTAAAAGCATTATAAGAATGTTTAAAACATACAGTCAAAGGTGTGACAATCTAGATTCAACAACATGTAGAGCTAAAAAGTCGAAGCAGAAGACTATCAAAGGTATGTTTGGAAATACCAGAGAGGAAGTTGATCAAGTTGTGGTCAAACACACCTTTTTTCGACGCTATTTTGATGAATACTACAAAAGGACTGTATCTACAACATATGCTTTATGTAGCGACTAGAGAAAGTACGAGAGTAAAAGTACCAACTGATTATGATATAATAAATATCTTAAATCAGAAAATGAAGAATTAAAAAACTACATTGATAGTTTAAAATGACAATGACTAACATATAGGATCACTATTATGTATGATGGTTGGACAAGTACCATCAGAAAACAGATTATCAACATTATAGTTTACTGTGATGCCGTGCAATCTTTTTAAAGTCCATTGATATTTCTGATGTTATCAGAGATTATAAATAACTTTATAAGTAAATAATAGAAGTCATTAAGCAAATGAGACTGTCAAATGTGATTTAGATTGTCATCGATAATGGCAGTAGGTTGGTAAAAAAATATGTCTAAGTATCCTATTTATTGGACACTATATGCTACTCATTGTATCGACCTGATACTTAAGGACTTTGATAGGATAAAGTTGATGGAGAAGACTGTTAGAAAAGTAAAGATTGTAATAAAATTTATTTGCAACCACTCCTACTTATTGACTTTTATGAGGTCACCAAAATGTTGTGGTAGTGACTTGATTTAACCTAGAGTTACTCGATTTACAACAAATTATATTACTCTCTAATCAATGATTGATAAAATAAATGAACTAAAGTACATGTTTAATTCAAAAGAATGGTATAAATATCATGAGTGATACTCCAATTGGTAGGAGAATAAACTCTATAATTAATAGTTATTTTGTTTGAAAAGACGCTAAAAAGATAGTGAGTATAATAAAGTCGATTTCAAAGATCTTTCACTTAGTGGATGGTGATAAGAAACTTAAAATGGATTTCTTGTATGAGGCAATGAAGTTGATGAAAGATGTTGTATACAGAAGTTCAAAAGGATACTTGAAGATTATCGAAGAAAGATGATCCAACATGCTTCTTCATCCTTTGTATGAAGTTGATAAGTAGCTTAATATATGGATTTATATTTGTTATAATTATGTTTACATTATAATTTGTTGCTTAATGGCTTCTCTTTATCAAAATAGCATACTATTTAAAACTGTAGTTCCAATACGATCATGAACTCGGGAATCGTACAAATCTACTATCTTTTATGAGAATGGTGATAAAGAAATTGAAGCCAAATGTGGATATTCAAATACAAACTTTGAATGAAATTAAATACTTTAGAAACCAAATGTTCGGATTTAAAGATCCTCAAGTGATTCATGGTTGTGCTTTGATGACTTCAAGTAAAGATTTGAAAATTATTTATTTTATTTCATAACATTACATCATAATATGGGTAATAAACTAATAATTTAATATCATATTTCGGGTAAATAATAGATATTGAATGGAACAGATGTTCCAAATTTGATAAAAATTGCAATAAATATTTTATCTCAAATTGCCTCAACTTCAGGATGTGAAAGAAATTGAAGTACATTTAATCTTATCCATAAAAAAAGAAGAAATAAATTAGGAATTCAAAGATTAAATGATCTTGTATTTGTGCACTATAATATGAGGCTAAAAATGAAATATATCAGAAAGAGAGAAGATAAAGATTACTTTAATCCAATTGATTTGGTATACATATACAATGAGAATGAAGATGAGAATCCTATACTTTAGGGATTGCGAAAAAATAGACAACCAGTACTAGATGAAGAACAAGGTAGACCAAACTCAAGAATTACTACTGAAATGGACATTGATATTGAAGAATATATCAGTTCATCACAACATTCTCGTAGTAGAACTTTAAGTTTAGGTGATGAGAGTAATACAGATGATTCCTCACAACCATTAGACGATGATGAATGTGATAACAGTAGATATGTAGCTTAACTTGGCACTAACGACCTACGAAGAGAAAGTTAAAAGCCACTTAGCCTATTCATAGGAAAAGATGAATTCACACATGCCACGCGAGATGAGTATTATAGAGTTTGACAACTATCAAGACGTGATCCATTGTCGTATCATTACAAAAGAAAGTTTCGTAAAGACATAGTAAAGGATATAGATTTTTAGAGTAGTCATACTAAGAAAGGTTTATTAGAGTTATTTGATTTTCTGAATATTAATGATTTTACAGACTCGTTATTGTAGTTCTTTTGGAAATCATTCTTATAGACAAGTAGATTATATTTCTGAAAGTAGATGGATGGAAACTTTATCTTCTTATGTCTCAAGCCAACAAAGTGAATAGGATATAAGCTCTATCTTCAACTATTCACTACCACAAACAAAATATGAATAACAACCTTATCAAGGTCATCTAAGTCAAAATTACATCCCTCAATAGTCTTAACATTTATTTATTGCACAGTATCCACCAACGGGATTCCTAATTTGACTGTCAATATCAGATCATCACCATTATATCATGGAATACCAAACATATTATAACTATATGTCTTGAAACAATTACGTGTTGTGGAAAGAATTCCAAATTCGACAATAATTTATCATAACCACAACGTAGCTGAATAACAAGAAGATTTTGATAAACCAACGTACTCTTTTTGGTCTTAAGTATACATAAGGTAATTTTTATTAACACTTTTGTTTTTAAACATTTATTAAACAATTTCACATATTATTTATGCTTCAAAATATTTGGATTAAGTTCATATAGTGTATTTCAATATGATACATATTTAGAAAGTTGATCTAAGTTGTCTTAAATGTAGATTATTGTTTACATTAACTTATCGTAGAGTTTCAAAGCAAAATTTGAAGTTTTTTTTTACTATTTCCATGAACTTTTGTAAATTTATCGTGTTTCTATCGACATTTCTATCGATGTCCGACATATTTCTTATTTTTGTCGGACCAAAATCCGACACGAAATTGATATTTAAAACCTTGTTGACAATAAAGATTACCGCTTGATTATTACAATGCATAAATATAAAGACCTTCATAGTGAAACCAAGCTCAACTAATAAAGATCTAAGCCACATCTCTCATATACTGTCTAAACAATCGACTAATACTCTACTTCTGTA
>JAMKQA010013772.1:0-14742 GCA_024699735.1 Posidonia australis
AAAGAAATAAGTCAAAAACTAAAAAGTAGGTCTAAGTCCCCGAGAGTTTGGCACGGAGCCTAACCTACTGAATAATCTACCCCAGAGAGCCACCAACAACCTAGAAGTCCGGGTAGTGTTTGGTGAACCGAAGTCTTCCGCTCTTCACATAGCAGACATGATTAGCGTTCCATCTTCATTCTGAGGGTGACATAACTTAACACCATCATACTTGCATGCATTACCACTTGTCCACTTTGCAAGGTCCCGTAAGGTCCCAAACTAGGGGCATGTCAGCTGCTTTTCAACCTAAGACCTAGTAGAGGATACCGCACACCAGGGGCATGTCAGCTGCCTTTGTGGTGATAGCCTTCCTTGTCAACCAAGGGCATGTCAGCTGTCCTGTTGGTTGACCCTTCTTGGGACAGTATCTTCGTCCAAAACATGTTGTCTGCTCCATAGCTCGAGCGTGGAAGTGAGGACAACAATAGCACTAAGCCTCTAACATCATAGCAAAATCAGAATATCCATACTCCTCTAATCAGCAAAAGAGAGCACAATCAACAGTCCAATGCCAAAGTCAGACTCCCCAGGAGTCAGCCAGTGACACAACAGTGAACCTAGAGATGTCAGAAATATCCATCAAGTCCTTCAAAGAGGAAACAATGTCCTCGTGAAGCCCTAAGCCAGCCATGCAGCAAATATCAGTGTAGAACCAAAGCAACAGTTTATCCAGATCAACCGTCATCCAGTGAACAAGACAGAGCGGTCACACAGCAAACAAGCAAGGCAGTCATAATTCAGAATGCGCCCACCAGCAAGTGTTTTCTAGCGGATAACCATTGGCTTAACCGGTTGTCCATGCCCCTAGCTTCCATTGTTCTTCTCTTTTAGCAATATCCCAAGCATTTCGATACCAGGGGTATGTCGGATGCCTTTTGGTACTTTTCTCCTGTTACCAGGGGCATGTCAACTGCCTTTTGGTATTATTCTCTTGATATCGATATCTCGTCAGTAGCCCTCCTTGGATATCTTGCTCTCCGAATCGTCACCAACAGCTTCTCGGTAGACGTATTCGTTGTCCTGCTTTCCGAATTGTCACCGACAGCTTCTCGGTGGATGTATTCGGTATCCTGCCTTTCAAACGGTCACCGATTGCTTCTCGGTTGACTAGTTCATTTATCCTGCTTTCTGAATCGTCACCGACTACTTCTCGGTAGACATATTCGGTGTCCTGCTTTCCGAATCGTCACCAGCAGCTTCTTAGTGGATGTATTCGGTATCCTGCCTTGCGAACTGTCACCGATTGCTTCTCGGTTGACTAGTTCGTCTATCTTGCTTTCTGAATCGTCACCGACTGCATCTTGGTGGATGTTTTTGGTATCTTGCCTTTCGAACTGTCACTGATTGCTTCTCGGTTGATTAGTTCGTTCAAACTGCTTTCTGAATCGTCACCGGTTGCTTCTCGGTAGACTATTCGTTGTCCTACTTTCCGAATCGTCACCGGCTGCATCTCGGTGGACGTATTCGATATCCAGCTTTCCGAACAGTCACCGACTGCGTCTCGGTTGACTAGTTCATCTATCCTGCTTTCCGAATCGTCACCGGCTGCTTCTCGGTGGACGTACTCGGTATCCTACCTTTCGAACTGTCATCGATAGCTTCTCCGCAGCTTAGTTCGTTTATCCTGCTTTCTGAATCATCACCGGCTGCTTCTCGTAGACGTATCCATTGTCCTGCTTTCCGAATCATCACCGGCTGCATCTCGGTGCACGTATTCGGTATCTTGCCTTTCGAACTGTCACCGATTGCTTCTCGGTTGACTAGTTCGTCTATTTTGCTTTCTGAATCGTCACCAGCAGCTTCTCGGTGGACGTATTCGGTATCCTGCCTTTTGAACTATCACCGACTACTTCTCGGTTGACTAACTCGTCTATCCTACTTCCCAAATCGTCACCGGCTGCTTCTCGGTAGACGTATTCGTTGTCCTGCTTTTCGAATCGTCACCAGCTGCATCTTGGTGGACGTATTCGATATCCGGCCTTCTGAAATGTCACTGACTGCTTCTCGATTGACTAGTTCGTCTATCCCACTTTCCGAATCGTCACCGGCTGCTTCTCGGTGGACGTACTCCGTATCCTACCGTTCGAACTGTCACCGATAGCTTCTCAGCTGTTTAGTTCGTTAATCCTACTTTTTGAATTGTCATCGGCTACTTCTCGATAGATGTATTCGTTGTCCTACTTTTCGAATCGTCACCGGCTGCATCTCGGTGGACGTATTCGGTATCCAGCCATTCGAACAGTCACCGATTGCTTCTAGGTTTACTAGTTCGTCTATCCTGCTTTCCGAATCGTCACCGGCAGCTTCTCGTTGGACGTATTCGGTATCCTGCCTTTTGAACTGTCACCGACTGCGTCTCGGTTGACTTGTTCGTCCATCCTGCTTTCCGAACCGTCACCGGCTGCTTCTCGGTGGACGTATTCGGTATCCTGTCGTTTGAACTGTCACCAACTGCTTCTCGGTTGACTAGTTCGTCTATCCTGCTTTCGAACTGTCGCCGATTGCTTCTCCGTTGACTAGTTCGTCTATCCTGCTTTCCGAATTGTCACCGGCTGCTTCTTGGTAGACGTATTTTTTGTCCTGCTTTCCGAATCGTCACCGGCTGCATCTAGGTGGACGTATTCGGTATCCTGCCTTTCGAACTGTCACCGATTGCTTCTCGGTTGACATGTTCGTCTATCCTGCTTTCCGAACCGTAACCGGCTACTTCTAGGTGGATGTATTCGGTATCCTGCCTTTTGAACTGTCATCGATTGCTTCTCGGTTCACTTGTTTGTCTATCCGGCTTTCTGAATCGTCACTTGCTGCTTCTCGGTGGACGTATTCTATATCCTGCTTTTCGAACTGTCACCAATTGCTTCTCAGTTGACTAGTTCGTCAATCCTGCTTTCCGAATCGTCACCGGCTGCATCTCGGTGGACGTATTCGGTATCCTGCCTTTCGAACTCTCACCGATTGCTTCTCAGTAGACTAGTTCGTCTATCTTACTTTTCGAATCATCACCGACAGCTTCTCGGTGGACGTATTCGGTATCCTGCCTTTGGAATTGTCACCGATTGCGTCTTGGTTGACTAGTTCGCATATCCTGCTTTCCGAATCGTCACCGGCAGCTTCTCGGTTGACGTATTCGGTATCCTGCTTTTCGAATCGTCACCGGCTGCATCTCGGTGGACGTATTCAATATCCTGCCTTTCGAAGCATCACCGATTGCTTCTTGGATGACTTGTTCGTCTATCCTACTATCCGAATCGTCACCGGCTGTTTCTCGGTGGACGTATTCAGTATCCTGCCATTCGAACTGTCACCGACTGCTTCTCGGTTGACTAGTTCGTCTATCCTGCTTTCCGAATAGTCACCGGCTGCTTCTCGGTGGACGTATTTGGTATCCTACCATTCGAACTGTCACCGATTGCTTCTCGATTGACTAGTTCGTCCATCTTGCTTTTCGAATCATCACCGGCTGCTTCTCGGTGGACATATTCGGTATCCTACCTTTCGAACTGTCACCGATTGTTTCTTAGTTGACTAGTTCATCTATCTTGCTTTCTGAATCGTCACCGGCAGCTTCTCGGTGGACGTATTTGGTATCCTGCCTTTCGAACTATCACTGATTGCTTCTCGGCTGATTAGTTCGTCTATCCTGCTTTCTGAATCGTCATTAGCTGCTTCTCGGTAGACGTATCCGTTGTCCTGCTTTCCGAATCGTCACCGACTGCATCTCGGTGGACGTATTCGGTATCCTGCCTTTCGAATTGTCATCGATTGCTTCTCGGTTGACTAGATTGTCTATCCTACTTTTCGAAATGTCACTGGCAGCTTCTCGGTAGACGTATTCATTGTCCTGCTTTCCGAATCATCACCGGCTGCATCTCGGTGGACGTATTTGGTATCCTGCCTTTTGAACTGTCACCGACTGCTTCTCGGTTGAGTAGTTTGTCTATCCTGCTTTCCAACTCGTCACCGGCTGCTTCCCGGTGGACGTATTAGGTATCCTGCCTTTGGAACTGTCACCGACTACTTCTCGGTTGACTAGTTCATCTATCCTACTTCCCAAATCGTCACCGACTGCATCTCGGTGGAAGTATTTGGTATCCTGCCTTTCGAACTGTCACCGATTGCTTCTCGGTTGACTAGTTCGTCTATCCTGCTTTTCGAATCGTCACCGGCAGCTTCTCGGTGGACGTATTCGGTATCCTGCTTTCCGAACCGTCACCGGTTGCTTCTCGGTGGACGTATTCGGTATCTTGCCAATTGAACTGTCACTGACTGCTTCTCGGTTGACTAGTTCGTCTATCCTACTTTCGAACTGTCGCCGATTGCTTCTCGGTTGACTAGTTCGTCTATCCAGCTTTCCGAATCGTCACCGGCTGCTTCTTGGTAGACGTATTCCTTGTCATGCTTTCCGAATCGTCACCGGCTGCATCTAGGTGGACGTATTCGGTATCCTGCCTTTCGAACTGTCACAGATTGCTTCTCAGTTGACATGTTCGTCTATCCTGCTTTCCGAACCGTCACCGGCTGCTTCTAGGAGGATGTATTCGGTATCCTGCCTTTTGAACTGTCATCGATTGCTTCTCGGTTGACTTGTTCGTCTATCCGTCTTTCCGAATCGTCACCTGCTGCTTCTCGGTGGACGTATTCGGTATCCTGCTTTTCAAACTGTCACCAATTGCTTCTCAGTTGACTAGTTCGTCAATCTTGCTTTCTGAATCGTCACCGGCTGCATCTCGGTGGACGAATTCAGTATCCTGCCTTTCGAACTCTCACAGATTGCTTCTCGGTAGACTAGTTCGTCTATCTTACTTTCCGAATCATCACCGACAGCTTCTCGATGGACGTATTCGGTATCCTGCCTTTGGAATTGTCACCGATTACGTCTCGGTTGACTAGTTCGCATATCCTGCTTTCTGAATCGTCACCGGCTGCTTCTCAGTGGACATATTCGGTATCCTGCTTTCCGAATCATCACCGGCTGCATCTCGGTGGACGTATTCAATATCCTACCTTTCAAAGCATCACAGATTGCTTCTTCATTGACTTGTTCGTCTATCCTACTATCCGAATCGTCACCGGCTGTTTCTTGGTGGATGTATTCGGTATCCTGCCATTCGAACTGTCACCGACTGCTTCTCGGTTGACTAGTTCGTCTATCCTGCTTTCCGAATAGTCACCGGCTGCTTCTCGGTGGACGTATTTGGTATCCTGCCATTTGAACTGTCACCGATTGCTTCTCGATTGACTAGTTCGTCCATCTTGCTTTTCGAATCATCACCGGCTGCTTCTCGGTGGACATATTCGGTATCCTACCTTTCGAACTGTCACCGATTGTTTCTCAGTTGACTAGTTCATCTATCTTGCTTTTTGAATCGTCACCGGCAGCTTCTCGGTGGATGTATTCGGTATCCTGCCTTTCGAACTATCACTGATTGCTTCTCAGCTGATTAGTTCGTCTATCCTGCTTTCTGAATCGTCACTTGCTGCTTCTCGGTAGACGTATTCGTTGTCCTGCTTTCCGAATCGTCACCGACTGCATCTCGGTGGACGTATTCGGTATCCTACCTTTCGAATTATCACTGATTGCTTCTCGGTTGACTAGTTTGTCTATCCTGCTTTCTGAAATGTCACCGGCATCTTCTCGGTAGACGTATTCGTTGTCCTGCTTTCCGAATCGTCACCGGCTGCATCTCGGTGGACGTATTCGGTATCCTGCCTTTTGAACTGTCACCGACTGCTTCTCGGTTGAGTAGTTCGTCTATCCTGCTTTCCGAACCGTCACCGGCTGCTTCCCGGTGGACGTATTAGGTATCCTGGCTTTGGAACTGTCACCGACTACTTCTCGGTTGAGTAGTTCGTCTATCCTACTTCCCAAATCGTCACCGGCTGCATCTCGGTGGAAGTATTCGGTATCCTGCCTTTCGAACTGTCACCGATTGCTTCTCGGTTGACTAGTTCGTCTATCCTGCTTTCCGAATCGTCACCGGTAGCTTCTCGATGGACGTATTCGGTATCTTGCTTTCTGAACCGTCACCGGCTGCTTCTCAGTGGACGTATTCGGTATCTTGCCTTTCGAACTGTCACCGATTGCTTCTCGGTTGACTTAGTTCATCTATCTTCCTTTTCGAATCGTCACCGACAGCTTCTCGATAGACGTATTCAGTATCTTGCTTTCTGAATCGTCACCGGTAGCTTCACGGTGGACGTGTTCGGTATCTTGCCTTTCGAACTATCACCGATTGCTTCTCGGTGGACTAGTTCGTCTATCTAGCTTTCCGAATTGTCACCGGCAGCTTCTCGGTGGACGTATTCGGTATCCTGCTTTTCGAACTCTCACCAATTGCTTCTCGGCTAATTAGTTCGTTTATCCTGCTTTCTGACTCGTCACCGGCTGCTTCTCGATAGACGTATTCGTTGTCCTGCTTTCCTAATCGTCACCGACTGCATCTCGGTGGACGTATTCGGTATCCTGCCTTTCGAACTGTCACCGATTGCTTCTCGGTTGACTAGTTCGTCAATCCTGCTTTTCCAATCGTCACCGGCAGCTTCTCGGTAGACGTATTCATTGTCCAGCTTTCCGAATCGTCACCGGCTACACCTCGATGGACGTATTCGGTATCCTGCCTTTTGAACTGTCATCGACTGCTTCTCGGTTGAGTAGTTCATCTATCCAGCTTTTCGAACCGTCACCGGCAGCTTCTCAGTGGACGTATTCGGTATCCTACCTTCGAACTGTCACTGACTGCTTCTCGGTTGACTAGTTCGTCTATCCTGCTTTCCGAATCGTCACCGACAACATCTCGATGGAAGTATTCGGTATCCTGCCTTTCGAACTGTCATCGATTGCTTCTCGGTTGACTAGTTCGTCTATCCTGCTTTCCGAATCGTCACCGACAGCTTCTCGGTGGACGAATTCGATATCCTGCTTTCCGAATCGTCACCGGCTGCTTCTCGGTGGACGTACTCGGTATCCTACCTTTCGAACTGTCATCGATAGCTTCTCGGCTGCTTAGTTCGTTTATCCTGCTTTCTGAATCATCACCGACTGCTTCTCGGTAGACGTATCCATTGTCCTGCTTTCCGAATCGTCACCGGCTGCATCTCGGTGCACGTATTCGGTATCTTGCCTTTCGAATTGTCACTGATTGCTTCTCGGTTGACTAGTTCGTCTATTTTGCTTTCTGAATCATCACCAACAGCTTCTTGGTGGACGTATTCAGTATCCTTCCATTCGAACTGTCACTGATTGCTTCTCGGTTGATTAGTTTGTTTATCCTGCTTTTTGAATCGTCACCGGCTGCTTCTCGGTAGATGTATTCGTTGTCCTGCTTTTCGAATCTTCACCGACTGCATCTTGGTGGACGTATTCAATATTCGGCCATCCGAAATGTCACCGACTGCTTCTCGATTGAACTGTCACCAACTGTTTCTCGGTTGAGTAGTTCATCTGTCCTTCTTTCCGAATCGTCACCGGCTGCTTCTCGGTGGACGTACTCCGTATCCTACCGTTCGAACTGTCACCGATAGGTTTTTGGTAGTTTAGTTCGTTAATCCTGCTTTCTAAATTGTCATCGGCTACTTCTCGATAGATGTATTTGTTGTCCTGCTTTCCGAATCGTCACCAGCTACATCTCAGTGGACATGTTCGGTATCCAGCCATTCGAACTGTCATCGATTGCTTCTAGGTTTACTAGTTCGTCTATCCTGCTTTCCGAATCGTCACCGGTAGCTTCTCGTTGGACGTATTCGGTATCCTGCCTTTTGAACTGTCACCAACTGCATCTCGGTTGACTTGTTCGTCCATCCTGCTTTCCGAACCGTCACCGGCTGCTTCTCGGTGGACGTATTCGGTATCCTGCCGTTTGAACTGTCACCAACTGCTTCTCGGTTGACTAGTTCGTCTATCCTGCTTTCGAACTGTCGCCGATTGCTTCTCGGTTGACTAGTTCGTCTATCTTGCTTTCCGAATCGTCACTGGCTGCTCCTTGGTAGATGTATTCCTTGTCCGATTTTCCGAATCGTCACCGGCTGCATCTAGGTGGACGTATTCGGTATCCTGCCTTTCGAACTGTCACCGATTGCTTCTCGGTTGACATGTTCGTCTATCCTGCTTTACGAACCGTCACCGGCTGCTTCTAGGTGGATGTATTCGGTATCCTACCTTTTGAACTGTCATCGATTGCTTCTCGGTTGACTAGTTTGTCTATCCGGCTTTCCGAATCGTCACCTGCTGCTTCTCGGTGGACGTATTCGGTATCCTGCTTTTCAAACTGTCACCAATTGCTTCTCAGTTGACTAGTTCGTCAATCCTGCTTTCTGAATCGTCAGCGGCTGCATCTCGGTGGACGTATTCAGTATCCTGCCTTTCGAACTCTCACCGATTGCTTCTCGGTAGACTAGTTCGTCTATCTTACTTTCCGAATCATCACCGACAGCTTCTCGGTGGATGTATTCGGTATCCTGCCTTTGGAACTGTCACCGATTGCATCTCGGTGGACTAGTTCGCATATCCTACTTTCCGAATCGTCACCAGCAGCTTCTCGGTGGACGTATTCGGTATCCTACTTTCTGAATCGTCACCGGTTGCATCTCGGTGGACATATTCAATATCCTGCCGTTCGAAGCATCACCGATTGCTTCTTGGTTGACTTGTTCGTCTATCCAACTATCCGAATCGTCACCGGCTGTTTCTTGGTGGACGTATTCGGTATCCTGCCATTCGAACTATCACCGACTGCTTCTCGGTTGACTAGTTCGTCTATCCTACTTTTCGAAATGTCATCGGTAGCTTCTCGGTAGACGTATTCGTTGTCCTGCTTTCCGAATCGTCACCGGCTGCATCTCGGTGGACGTATTCGGTATCCTGCCTTTTGAACTGTCACCGACTGCTTCTCGGTTGAGTAGTTCGTCTATCCTGCTTTCCGAATCGTCACCGGCAGCTTCTCGGTGGACGTATTCGGTATCCTGCTTTCCGAATCGTCACCGGCTGCTTCTCGGTGGACGTATTCGGTATCCTGCCTTTGGAACTGTCACCGATTGCGTCTCGGTTGACTAGTTCGCATATCCTGCTTTCCGAATCATCACCGGCAGCTTCTCAGTGGATGTATTCGGTATCCTGCTTTCCGAATCGTCACCAGCTGCATCTCGGTGGACGTATTCAATATCCTGCCATTCGAAGCATCACCGATTGCTTCTTGGTTGACTTGTTCGTCTATCCTACTATCTGAATCATCACCGGCTGTTTCTCGGTGGACGTATTCGGTATCCTGCCATTCAAACTGTCACCGACTGCTTCTCGGTTGACTAGTTCGTCTATCCTGCTTTCCGAATAGTCACCGGCTGCTTCTCGGTGGACGTATTTGGTATCCTCCCATTCGAACTGTCACCGATTGCTTCTCGATTGACTAGTTCGTCCATCTTGCTTTTCGAATCATCACCGGCTGCTTCTCGGTGGACATATTCGGTATCCTACCTTTCGAACTGTCACTGATTGTTTCTCAGTTGACTAGTTCATCTATCTTGCTTTCTGAATCGTCACCGGTAGCTTCTCGGTGGACGTATTCGGTATCCTGCCTTTCGAACTATCACTGATTGCTTCTCGTCTGATTAGTTCGTCTATCCTGCTTTCTGAATCGTCACTGGCTGCTTCTTAGTAGACGTATTCATTGTCTTGCCTTCCGAATCGTCACCGACTGCATCTCGGTGGACGTATTCCGTATCCTGCCATTCGAATTGTCACCAATTGCTTCTCGGATGACTAGTTTGTCTATCCTGCTTTCCGAAATGTCACCGGCAGCTTCTCGGTAGACGTATTCGTTGTCCTGCTTTCCAAATCGTCATCGGCTGCATCTCGGAGGACGTATTCAGTATCCTGCCTTTTGAACTGTCACCGACTGCTTCTCGGTTGAGTAGTTCGTCTATCCTGCTTTCCGAACTGTCACTGGCTGCTTCCCGGTGGACGTATTAGGTATCCTTCCTTTCGAACTGTCACCGACTACTTCTCGGTTGACTAGTTCGTCTATCCTACTTCCCAAATCGTCACCGGCTGCATCTCGGTGGAAGTATTCGGTATCCTGCCTTTCGAACTGTCACCGATTGCTTCTCGGTTGAATAGTTCGTCTATCCTGCTTTCCGAATCGTCACCGGTAGCTTCTCGGTGGACGTATTCGGTATCCTGCTTTCCAAACCGTCACCGGCTGCTTCTCGGTGGACGTATTCGGTATCTTGCTTTTTGAACTGTCACCGATTGCTTCTCGATTGACTTAGTTCGTCTATCTTGCTTTCCGAATCGTCACCGGTAGCTTCTCGGTAGACGTATTCAGTATCTTGCTTTCTGAATCGTCACCGGTAGCATCTCGGTGGATGTGTTCGGTATCCTGTCTTTCGAACTATCACTAATTGCTTCTCGGTGGACTAGTTTGTCTATCTAGCTTTCCGAATCGTCACCGGCAGCTTCTCGGTGGACGTATTCGGTATTTTGCCTTTCGAACTCTCACCAATTGCTTCTCGGCTAATTAGTTCGTTTATCCTGCTTTCTGACTCGTCACCGGCTACTTCTCGGTAGACATATTCGTTGTCCTGCTTTCCAAATCGTCACCGACTGCATCTCGGTGGACGTATTCGGTATCCTACCTTTCGAACTGTCATCGATTGCTTCTCGGTTGACTAGTTCGTCAATCCTGCTTTCCGAATCGTCACCGGCAGCTTCTCGGTAGACTTATTCGTTGTCCTGCTTTTCGAATCGTCACCGACTGCATCTTGGTGGACGTATTCGATATCCGGCCTTCCGAAATGTCACCGACTGCTTCTCGATTGACTAGTTCGTCTATCCCACTTTCCGAATCGTCACCGGCTGCTTCTCGGTGGACGTACTCCGTATCCTACTGTTCGAACTGTCACCGATAGCTTCTTGGCTGTTTAGTTCGTTAATCCTGCTTTCTGAATTGTCATCGGCTACTTCTCGATAGATGTATTTGTTGTCCTGCTTTCCGAATCGTCACTGGCTGCATCTCGGTGGAAGTATTCGGTATCCTACCTTTCGAACTGTCACCGATTGCTTCTCGGTTGACTTAGTTCGTCTATCCTGCTTTCTGAATCGTCACCGGTAGCTTCTCGGTGGACGTATTCGGTATCCTGCTTTCCAAACCGTCATCGGCTGCTTCTCGGTGGACGTATTCGGTATCTTACCTTTCGAACTGTCACTGATTGCTTCTCGATTGACTTAGTTCGTCTATCTTGCTTTCCGAATCGTCACCGGCAGCTTCTCGGTAGACGTATTCGGTATCTCGCTTTCTGAATCGTCATCGGTAGCTTCTCGGTGGACGTGTTCGGTATCCTGCCTTTCGAACTATCACCGATTGCTTCTCGGTGGACTAGTTCGTCTATCTAGCTTTCCGAATCGTCACCGGCAGCTTCTCGGTGGACGTATTCAGTATCCTGCCTTTCGAACTCTCACCAATTGCTTCTCGGCTAATTAGTTCGTTCATCCTGCTTTCTAACTCGTCACCGGCTACTTCTCGGTAGACGTATTCGTTGTCCTGCTTTCCAAATCGTCACCGACTGCATCTCGGTGGACGTATTCGGTATCCTGCCTTTCGAACTGTCACCGATTGCTTCTCGATTGACTAGTTCGTCAATCCTGCTTTCCGAATCGTCACCTCAGCTTCTCGGTAGACTTATTCGTTGTCCTACTTTTCGAATCGTCACCGGCTGCATCTCGGTGGACGTATTCGGTATCCTGCCTTTTGAACTGTCACCGACTGCTTCTCGGTTGAGTAGTTCATCTATTCTGCTTTCCGAACCGTCACCGGCAGCTTCTCAGTGGACGTATTCGGTATCCTACCTTCGAACTGTCACTGACTGCTTCTCGGTTGACTAGTTCGTATATCCTGCTTTTCGAATCGTCATCGACTGCATCTCGGTGGAAGTATTCGATATCCTGCCTTTCGAACTGTCACCGATTGCTTCTCGGTTGACTAGTTCGTCTATCCTGCTTTCCGAATCTTCACCGGCAGCTTCTCGGTGGACGTATTCGGTATCCTGCTTTCCGAACCATCACCGGCTACTTCTCGGTGGGCGCATTCGATATCCTGCCTTTTGAACTGTCACCGAATGCTTCTCGGTTGACTTTGTTCGTCTATCTTGCTTTCCGAATCGTCACCGGCAGCTTCTCGGTGGACGTATTCGGTATCCTGCCTTTCGAATTGCCACTGATTGCTTCTCGGCTAATTTGTTCATTTATCCTGCTTTCTGACTCGTCACCATTGCTTCTCGGTAGACGTATTTGTTGTCCTGCTTTCCAAATCGTCACCGACTGCATCTCGGTGGACGTATTCGGTATCCTGCCTTTCGAACTGTCACCGATTGCTTCTCGGTTGACTAGTTCGTCAATCCTGCTTTCTGAATCGTCACCGGCAGCTTCTCGGTAGACGTATTTGTTGTCCTGCTTTTCGAATCGTCACCAGCTGCATCTCAGTGGACGTATTCGGTATCCTGCCTTTTGAACTGTCACCAACTGTTTCTCGGTTGAGTAGTTCATCTGTCCTTCTTTCCGAACCGTCACCGGCTGCTTCTCAGTGAACGTATTCGGTATCCTGCCTTCGAACTATCACCTACTGCTTCTCGTTTGACTAGTTCGTCTATCCTGCTTTCCGAATCGTCACCTACAGCATCTCGGTGGAAGTATTCGGTATCCTGCCTTTCGAACTGTCACTGATTGCTTCTCGGTTGACTAGTTCGTCTATCCTGCTTTCCGAATCGTCACTAGCAGCTTCTCGGTGGACGTATTTGGTATCCTGCTTTCCGAACCATCACTGGCTGCTTCTCGGTGGACGCATTCGGTATCCTACCTTTTGAACTGTCACCGATTTCTTCTCGGTTGACTTAGTTCGTCTATCTTGCTTTCCGAATTGTCATCGGCAGCTTCTCGGTAGACGTATTCAGTATCTTGCTTTCTGAATCGTCACTGGCAGCTTCTCGGTGGATGTGTTTGATATCCTGCGTTTCGAACTGTCATCGATTGCTTCTCGGTTGACTAGTTCGTCTATCTTGCTTTCCGAATAGTCACCTGCAGCTTCTCGGTGGACGTATTCGGTGTCCTGCCTTTCGAACTGTCACTGATTGCTTCTCGTCTGATTAGTTCATTTATCCGGCTTTGTGAATCGTCATCGGCTACTTCTCGGTAGACGTATTCATTGTCCTGCTTTCCGAATCGTCACCGGCTGCATCTCGGTGGACGTATTCGTTATCCTGCCATTCGAACTGTCACCGATTGCTTCTCGGTTGATTAGTTCGTTTATCCTGCTTTCTGAATCGTCACCGGCTGCTTCTCGGTAGACGTATTCGTTGTCCTGCTTTCCGAATGGTCACCGGCTGCATCTCGGTGGACACATTCGGTATCCTGCCTTTCGAACTGTCACCGATTGCTTCTTGGTTGATTAGTTCGTTTATCCTGCTTTCTGAATCGTCACCGGCTGCTTCTCGGTAGACGTATTCATTGTCCTGCTTTCCGAATCATCACCGGCTGCATCTCGGTGGACGTATTCGATATCCTGCCTTTCGAACTATCACCGATTGCTTCTCGGTTGACTAGTTCGTCTATCCTGCTTTCCGAATCGTCACCAGCTGCTTCTCAGTGGACGTATTCGGTATCCTGTCTTTCGAACTGTCACCGATTGCTTCTCGGTTGACTAGTTCGTCCATCCTGCTTTCTGAATCGTCACCGGCTACTTCTCGATGGACGTATTCGGTATCTTGCCTTTCGAACTGTGACCGATTGCTTCTCGGTTGACTAGTTCGTCTATCTTGCTTTCCGAATCGTCACCGGCAGCTTCTCGATGGACGTATTCTGTATCCTGCCTTTCGAACTGTCACCGATTGCTTCTCGGCTGATTAGTTTGTTTTTCTTGCTTTCTGAATCGTCACTGGCTGCTTCTCGGTAGACGTATTCGTTGTCCTGCTTTCCGAATCGTCACCGGCTGCATCTCGGTGGACGTATTCGATATCCTCCCTTTCGAACTATCACCGATTGCTTCTCGGTTGACTAGTTCGCCTATCCTACTTTCCGAACCGTCATCGGCTGCTTTCTTGGTGGACGTATTCGGTATCCCGCCTTTTGAACTGTCACCGACTGCTTCTCGGTTGACTAGATCATCTATCCTGCTTTCCGAATCGTCACCGGCTGCTTCTCGGTGGACATATTCGGTATCCTGCCTTTCGAACGGTCACTGATTGTTTCTCGGTTGGCTAGTTCGTCTATCCTGCTTTCCGAATCGTCACTGGCTGCTTCTCGGTGGACGTATTCGGTTTCCTGCCATTTGAACTGTAACCGATTGCTTCTCGGTTGACTAATTCATCTATCCTTTTCTCGAGGCTCCTCTGATCCGGAGGTGATCCGAGTCGTTGGTTCCTTATAGCGTAGGACCAACCATCAATCCTTTTCTCGAGACTCCCCTGATCCGGAGGTGATTTGAGTCATTGGATCTTTATAGCTTAGGACCAAGCATCTATCCTTTTCTCGAGACTCCTCCAATTCGGAGGTGATCCGAGTCGTTGGTTCCTTATAGCCACGGACCAACCATCTATCCTTTTCTCGAGACTCCTCTGATCTGGAGGTGATCCGAGTCGTTGGTTCCTTATAGCCTAGGACCAACCATCTATCCTTTTCTTGAGACTCCTCTGATCCGGAGGTGATCCGAGTCGTTGGTT
>JAMKQA010013773.1:0-16936 GCA_024699735.1 Posidonia australis
AAGACACCCCTCGTGAAACCACAAACAGGAGTTAACCACAGGCAATCAGCCACTAGTCAGGAACATACCAGGGGTCCGCTCCAGAGATCCTGCCGCCATAGCCAAAGCCAAGCACAAAAGA
Organism: Posidonia australis; assembly: GCA_024699735.1. NCBI lineage: Eukaryota > Viridiplantae > Streptophyta > Magnoliopsida > Alismatales > Posidoniaceae > Posidonia > Posidonia australis. Next base: position 122 of record JAMKQA010013773.1, read on the forward strand.
TTAAGAATTGACAAGTTGACGACCATTCAGCTCCTAAGAGACATGACTGGTTGTCACGCTTGTCGCAGAAAGCGCCAGACAAGACTCACGGTGCTTGCCGACTGGGAAATGACTGATCACGGAAGTCATCCGGGTAGTTCGGGCTACCAGCCCAGAGGGGGAAACAAAGGTGAAAAGAAAAAAGAAGGGGCACCAGGATTCATCCTAACAGAATAAATCATGGATGAGAAAATTCAAAAGTAAAAGGACACTAGGATCCGTTCCTTCAGAACGAACCGTAGATAGGAAATACATAATAAGACACTAGGATTCGTTCCAACGGAACGAAACGTGGATAGGAAAATCACACCAGGATTCGTTCTAACGGAATGAACCGTGGATAGGAAAATCACACCAGGAGGCGCCCGTCTTTTAGCCAAGAGATTTCAAGAGGCATCGTCCGGTGAGGAATAGTGATCTTTTATCTTTTTGCCATAATCAAGCCTTGTATTAACACTGGAGCATTGTAAACATGTTTAAGAACGCTTTTGAAATGGCAAATCCCAATTCTAGAATGTGCCCTTTTCTTGGCGTATTGTTTGCGAATGCTACATGAATTTTTCTGTGCAGGTCCTAGAAAGTGGCTCTGACTTAGTGAGGTCCATGTTTTAGGGGAGGTGCTACTGAAATTTTCAGCTGTTTTGTGCGCCACCTTGATGCGCCACCTATGTGCACCTCCTAGGTGTGTCACCTTGGTGCTCCTCTCAAAAATGGTCAGCTTGCTTTCCTTTATTGCTAAGACCTCTTGCTTCTTCCCTATATAAACTCTCATTCCCAGCGAGATGTACCACCGCCCTCTTTGCAAAACAACCTCATATCTTCATAGCTCCTTTGTAGCACTTTTCTTTGATCTTTTCTGGACTCCGGCTGCGCTATTACAATGGTACGTGAATGTTGTTTGCTATTTTTCCAGCTGGTTTCTTCATGCCTTGCTATATGAGAAGGAAAAGCAATATACAGAGTTCATCTTATCTCAGATTTACAACAAGACAAATTATTCTGAGCATGCTTTTTTGATTTGCATTTATATTAAGATCATATTCTGCTGGATTGCTCTGCTTGCCTCATATTTATGCCAAGTTTTGCCATCTTTCCTGCCATGTCTGGCCCAAATTTGTGTCCACAGAGCTATCCCACCATGGTGACACCGAAATATTGTTCAGATGCTCTACATGGTTGGATTGATGCTTTAATGGCTGCAGATCGCGAACAACTGCGGATTTGGGGCATATCCTCCTCCCTATTAAGCATAGCTAAAGTGGAGGTGAACTGGCACCTGCTATGTGCTGTGGCTCGATTCTGGAAACTGGCTTTTCACGTATTTCGTTTCGGGTAGATAGAAATGACTCTGACTTTGGAGGAGGTCAGACGGATATGTGGCCTGTCGCCATTCATGTCCCCTACTGTCTTCACCTGCCATGATAACTATGCTTCAGTTCTGAGTCGACTGACTGGTTTGACCAGAAGTGTTTGTGAGAAGAGCCTTATTTGCAAAGATGGATCAATTACCATGCTGTGCCTGGATTATTTTGATAAGATTATCAGTGCTCATTCCTCTTTAGGCAACCTATGGCTTCATGGTTTTGTGATGCGTTTCCTTGGGGAGCTTATTTTTAGCCATGGTTGGATGACTGTGGCTGTTAAGGTAGCAGAAATAGCTTGGGTGATGGTTACTTGCCAAATTGATCTTGCTCCCATTTTCCTTGCAGAGACTTATATTGGTTTGGACCGGGCATTGAGACGCTCTCGGCACTTCTCTGGTTGTGGCGCTCTGGTGCAAGTAAGTAAGCCATTTTATTTTAATACTCTGCTATGCTTATTTAATTGTGTAACCTGTTTTGCCAGGTTTGGTTTGCTGCTCACACAGGAGTGGAGGTTCTGCACCCTCGGCCTTCTGCATTTCAAGCTTATAGCCGCATTAACCATTCAAGGACACTTCTAGGTGTACACGAGCTGTGCAGCAGATTGTGGAATCTCGCTGAGGACACAGTAGTGTGGTGCATTATATCCTCAGCCCCAAGGAATTTTACTGCCTTTTTTAATGCTGGGGACATGTAGCTAGTGGTTCTTCCCAGGCTTACAGGCTGTGTGGAATATCACCCTGTCCGAGTCCTTCGCCAATTCGGCTTCCACCAGGACTCCATTAAGCAAAGTCCCATTCCTAACTGCTATAAGAGATATGTTCTTGGCTCCAATGTAACAACCTTAGAGTTGGCCCGCATGACGCGTGCTAGTATTCAATCCTCCAACCTTGCCATTACTGAGGGCTTTGGTTGTACAGTGGAATATGAAACTGAAATAAGGGAGACATGGCCCATAAGTGAGATACCACCTAGTGGAACTTGCTTCACAGGGGCTGGCAGCTCAAAGAGACCGAGAGTTGACTAGCAAATTCTACATCACTGATGGACTATAATGATAAATTTGCTTGCATTAGTGTCATCTTGACTTGCTTGTGCTTGTTCCAGCATTTTCATAGAACTGCTTCCAAGATTAATTTAGCTGGCATGCCCCTGGTCATAGATTCTTCCAACCAAAAAAGCGACTAACATGCCCCTAGTCAAATGCCTATTGCCCATATTACGACTCAAAAAGGCAGCTGGCATGCCCCTGGTCGGAATATGGCTAAATGCCTTGCAAAGTGATATACAAATATGCTTGATTTAAGATACTAGATGCTGTACAAAAAGTGTAATGTTGAGACAGGATTAATGTATGATTAATAGACATTGGTGCCCTTAGCACCAAGGAAGCCTGTATTGCCTACTGTAAGAAGTGAAACTGTCCTCGACTCAAGTACCACTAACCTAGATACTTAGGTTTATTTGTAGGTCTCCTTCCGATATTATGGACTTCATGCCAAAATCTTGGGGCCCTACACCTACTCTTTTAAGGATTCATATTTCTTTTTCTCCCTCAAAGGCATGCTGACTTACCTTATCCCTGCTTGGAGGTAATATACACCTATGTTGCGGGGGTGGCTGCTATCTCCCTTGTGTTAAAGGGGTGGCTAGTCCCTTTGTAGATTTATAGGTGCATGCTTCGACTCCTCTCCAAGTTATATGGTAGGGATGGGGTCATCCCGTATGCCTCACTCAGTGGAGCTAGCTTCTGTCTACTACTTCTGTCTCCTTATTTCTTTTGTGCTCCAAAGTCTGTATTTTTCCTTTGTTCCTCGCACTCTCTCTAGACCTAACATTTTTACTCCCTTTGGAGATATAGGTCCCCTAGGAATTTGTGCATTTCGTCCATTTCACTGAATAATCTCTCCCTTACATCCTAAGCTTCAAGGGTAGTAACACATGAGGAGGACTGGACTCATCCTAAGCAGGCGGGCTTCCGATTTTCCTCATCGGGCATTGATAATCTTGAATGCTATGAAGAAAAAGTATAAGACATTATATCATGCGAAGATGCAATAGTCTAAAGTACTAGTATGCGAATGCATGGTCCATGATGCAAAGCTTAGGATTGACTAGGAATCACTGGTAGTACTTCTTCAGGTAGGAGGCATTAACAGGCTCTGATTTCTCCTTACAGTCCATATCTTCAAGGATGATTGCACCTCCGGACAGGGCCTCCTTGACCACAAATGGTCAAAGCCAGTTAGGCCTGAAATTTCCCCGTGCATCAGGCAAATGAATGCCACGCAAAACCAAATCGCCTAGCTCAAAGTTTCTAGGTCGGACCTTCTTCTGATATGCTCAGGCCACTCTCTTCTGGTAGCACTGGGCATGATGCAAGGCTTGCAATCTGTGTTTATCAATCAAATCTAGCTGAACACAGCGATCCTGGATCCATTCTGCCTCCTTCAAGATTCTTAACGACGGGATCTCGACTTCAAAAGGAAGGACCGCCTCCATGCCATACATCAAAGAATAGGGTGCTGCTCCCGTTGAAGTCCGGACGGAGGTCCTGTAGGCCCATAATGCATAAGGCAGCTTTTCATGCCAATCTTTATGAGTCTCAGCCATCTTTTTCAAGATTTCTACTAGGTTCTTATTAGCCGACTCTACTGCCCCATTCATTTGTGGTCGATAGGGGGAGGATCTGTGATGCCTAATATTGCAATTCTGGAGAAAATCCTCAACTCTCTTTGCTATGAAATTAGTTTCCATAATGACATATGGAATCCCATATCTGGCGACAATATTATTCTTGATGAATTTCTCTGTAACAGTTGTTGTGACTGTCTTGTATGATGCCACCTTGACCCATTTTGTGAAATAATCGATGGCCACCAGAATGTAGCGGTGCCCATTGGATGCGGCAGGATGAATGGCCACAATGACATCAATTCCCCAAGTAGAAAATGGCCAGGGTGATGACATGCTTTGCAATTGTTGTGGGGGAGCATGTATGAAATTGCCGTGTATCTGGCAGTTATGGCATCTTCTGACAAATTGGCAGCAGTCTGTTTCAATAGTGGACCAGAAATACGCCTGCAACATAACTTTCTTAGCTACGAAAACCCTATTCATATGTGGACCACAAGTGCCTGTGTGAACTTTTAACATTAGCATATCTGCCTCCTTTTTGTCCACACATTTGAGAAGCATCTAGTTATAAGATCTTCTATATGGCTGTCCGGCCCCAAGCACATATTAAGATGCTAACCGTGTCAAGGTCTTTTTATCTATTGTGGAAATGCCAGGAGGGAAGTCGGCAGACTCTAGGAAAGTTTTAATATCACTATATGTAACCATGCCAGCGATAGCCTCGAGGACTTCGACGCGAAAGGCCAAATACACGAGGGTCGGCGAAGTCACGGCAAAAACAATAAAAATAAATATGCAAATGCAGGAGTCGCCACCTAGTCTATTAAAATGGAAGACGAGGAAAACCATATAAAACAAGCAAATCATGCAATGGATAAGCAAGTCATAAACCAGAAATGGGTAAGGATTCCTGTTATGCACGAGGAAGGTATTAGGCACCCTCGTACGCCCGATAAATCGGTGTTCTATTGATTTCTCATTTTGCTTAAGAAATGTCAACTTTTCAGCCCTTACTATACGCCTGAGGGTGGTATGCCATGCCGTGTTAATGTGTGTGGTGTCTAAAATATAGTGCATGATGTGTAGGGTTGTGTCCTAATGCTTAGAAGTATCACTTGTATGTCGGGTCAAGTGTTGATGCAAAGTCATTGCATAAATAAGATCAAAGATCTAAAATTTCGAGTGATTTTTTATGCTTGCTTTGCTATATGCCAAATTCAATCTAACATGCATGGAAATGGCTAAAAAACAGGGTCATGCCTCCCTGGTATGTCAAGGATGAAAACCAAAAAAAACCAAAGGCGAATCGAAACAAAAATCATGCCAGAAAACCATGTAAAAGTGGCTATGCGCTACTGGCTATGTGCTACTGAAAAACAAGCCAGTGTGCCTATTTGGTGCGCCAGACTGGTGCTCTAGTGTGGTGCGCCACCTAGGTGCTCCTATGTGAGCCAGAAAGATGTGCCGAGGGAAAACAGAAATCCATGCAGTGCCAAATCACATGAGAATGCATTCTGGAAAGTATGCAATGTAAAATCCTTCGCAAAACTTGGAAAATATGCCTTAAAAGTGAAAGAAATGCAAGTGCAATGACTTGTGGACCTTGTGCACAAGGGCTGGTAGCCTCGCACAAGAACCCACCTATTTATGCTAAAATGAGAGAAGCAAGACTCAGCCATGTCACTGGATCATGAGCTGATGCATAAGGTTCTCCATGTAGGAGTAAAGTGCAACCAGCCTACCAGATTCTGACCAAGGACTGAATATCCAAAGGGAGAAAACAACTAGAAGACTATCTTGTTTTAAACTGAAAACATGCATACAAAACCATGGAATATCAAAGAACGAGCAGTAAAAGAATCAGGCTCAAAGTCATTCAGAAAACCATGCAAATAGGTATGCAAAAGTTAATGTTTTGCTCTCTGACCAGTCTGGTGCACCTGAATGGTGCGCCAGAGTGGTGCTCTGGGTTGGTGCGCCATATAGGTGCTCCAGATTGGTGCTCCCTAGGAAATCTGGATCAGACTACAATTTGATCCAGAATCTGACCTAGAAAAGAGATGGGTGATTTATACTAATGCAGGTTGATTTATGCGGATGTTAAAAGCTGAAAGCATGACAGGATGCATATGATCGAAGCCATCTTACTATCATTTGATTAAAAACAAGATGATTTAATGGGTTCATGGCAGAAACGCATACAAAATGCAAAAGAACAAACATGAAACTAGTAAACCCAACAAAACATATGTAAGTGATGATCATACCAAGATTCTCTCTACTGCCTAGCTTAATATTTAGGTGCTTGACTTGGATCTATGTGCAAAGAAATAGTAAAAAGGATAGCTCATGTAAGCAACATAATGCAGATTTTATGCTAGAAACAAAGTAAACATGCTTGCAAACAAAAGTGTAGATTTGCATGGAGAGCATCTTGCAAGGAGGACAAGTAAATTCATCATAGAAACCTCATGAAAATACAGAAAAATCAGACCATATGTGGAATTTCTAGCATGCTTTATTCCAATGCAAAAGAATAAGAACTTAAAAGAAAAGTGGGAAGGGCCTACCTTGTCCAAGATGTTTCTTCAAATAAAAAGACCCAAGATAATAAGCTCCTTGATGCTTTGGAAGGGCTGAGAATATCTCTAGATGCAAGGAAAAGCTTGAGAGCTCAAGTGGATAGTTGTAGAATTCTGGAGAAGGTTGGCTGTAGCTGTGTGTGTCTAACCCCAAATGGCTGCCTATAGGGGTCTATAAATAGGGATTTTTCAAGGGTAACTCCTAGGAAAGCTAGGAGCCTCGTAGACGAAAAGCCTAGAAGATTCCATGACATATTCGTTGGTAGAGGTAACAGCCATGGGAGGTGGAAAGCAAGCAGCCAGCAACCTGAGAAATGGCTGGGCGCCTGGTATGTACGCCAGGTATGTGCGCCAGGTATGTGCACCAGGTATGTGCGCCAGGTATGTGCGCCAGGTTGGTGTGCCAGCTAGGTGTGCCAGGTAGGTGTGCTAGCTAGGTGTGCTAGGTAGGTGTGCCTAGTAGGTGTGCCAGCTAGGTGCTCACCCCTACTTGTCTAGATTTCTAGTTGGGCTGCAAGCCTGCTATTAGTTTAGATTTGGTTTAGCTAATAGGATTCAAGGGTTAGTCACATCCAAAGCAACATCTGGAAAGCTCATCTATGAGTCACCTCAAACTCCCTGAGCGAGGTCAAGGGATGAAAGGAACCAAGACCGATGCTCAGGGTTGACAAGATACCCCCATTTTGAGACTACAAAAGGATGGTGTTTGTTGTAGCCAGTAAGTCACTTATCCGGCAGATGCACCGAAAATCATGACTCGTTGCCAAATGCAAATGCAAATGCAAAATGCATGCAACAACTGACCTAAATGCTGGGGATGTGATGCCAATGCGAGATGCCAATGCAAAAGCTGATGCTGAAGGTCGATGCGAAGCTGATGCTAACAAAAACACAAGAATGGGTGTTTGCAAGATGATGTGATGCTGATGCTAATGCCGAAATAACAAGGCAAAAGATAAAGAAATCCTGCACACAAAGGGAACCACTGGCAAGAAAATGATAAGTTGTCGGACTCACCAGCCGGATTATTGAGGTTATCAACCTAAGGAGGCAGGATATGACAAGTCAATCAAATCTTGTCATCCCGATCGCCAAACAGTACGACGGTTGTCGACAGAGTAGTTGGAGATACTAGCCCAAGGAAAAGAGGCATGACAAACGTAGCATTTGTCAAGCAAACCAGGGCCCTGTCCGCACGGACCAAGGGCCAACAAAGAAATTTCGCGCCCGCGAAAACTCAAAACAGAAGAGAGAAACAAAAGGACCTTGACCGTCTGGTCAGAGGGTCAAACAAATGGATTCCGTCCCCGCGAAAACCCAGAAGAGGAAGGATAAGGACCTTGACCGCCTGGTCAAAAGGTCAAGCAGCTGGATTTCCAGCTTAAGGAAATCCGAGAAAGGGACTACGACCTTGACCATCTTGTCAAAAGGTCAAGCCACAGGATTTCCTGCCCAAGGAAATCAAAGAGAGGGGCTAGGACCTTGACTATCTGGTGAAAAGGTCAAGCCACAGGATTTCCTACCCAAGGAAAACTGAGAAACTAAGGACGTTGACCTCCCGATCAAAGTCAACCAGCTGGATTCCGCGCCCGCGAAAGTCTAGGAGAGGCAAAGGACATTTGACCTCCTGGTCAAAGCCAGCAAGCTGGATTTCGCGCTCGCGAAAATCCAAAAGGGGCAAAGGACCTTGACCGCCCAGTCAAAGATCAGCAAACTGGATTTCGTGCCAGCGAAAATTCAAAAGGGGCACATGACCTTGACCGCCCGGTCAAGATCAACAAGCTGGATTTCGAGCCCGCGAAAATCCAAAAGGGGCAAACGACATTGACCGCCCAGCCAAAGTCAACAGGCTAGACTTCACGCCTGTGAAAATCCAAACGGGCAAATGACATTGACCGCCCGGTCAAAGCCAACAAGCTGGTATTTGCGCCCACGAAAATCCAAAAGGGCAAATGACATTGATCGCCCAGTCAAAGTCAGTAAGTTGGATTTCGTGCCCGCGAAAATCCAAAAGGGGCAAATGACGTTGAGCGCCCGGTCAAAGTCAACAAGCTGGATTCCGTGCCCGCGAAAATCCAAATGAGGCAAATGACGTTGACCGCCCGGTCAAAGTCAACAGGTTGGATTCCGCACCCGCGAAAATCCAAAAGGGCAAAGGTTGACTCTAACCGCCTGGTTAGAAGCCAAAGAAAAAGACAAGGAAATGACCTCGATTGCCTGGTCAAAGGTCCACTCTGACCGCCCGGTCAAAGCCAACAGGTTGGATTTCGCGCCTGCGAAAGTCCAAGGAGCAGGATATGACCTCGACCGCTCGGTCAAAGGTCGACTCTGATCGCCCAGTTAGAAACCAAGGAAAAAGATCTCGCACCCGCGAGAATCCAAAAAACGCAAAGGAAATGACCTTGACTCCCTGGTTAAAGGTCGACTCCGACCGCCCAGTTAGAAGCCAAGGAAAAGGATTTCGCGTACGCGAGAATCCAACAAAAGCAAAGGAGAGGACCTTGACAGCCCAGTCGAAGTTCGACTCTGACCGCCCGGTCAGAAGCCATGAAAGAAGATTTCGCACATGCGAAGATCCAAGCAATGGAAAGGACCCTGACCGGCGGTCAAAGGTCCCTGACCGGCGGTCAAAGGTCAAACAATAGTATTTCGCACCCACAAAAATCCCAGGAAAGCAAGGGAAAAGGACCTTGACTGCCCGATCGATGGTCAAACAAGAGGACTTCGTGCCAGCGAAAACTCCCAGGAAAGCGAAGGAAAAGGACCTTGACCACCCGGTCGAAGGTCAAACAAGAGGATTTCGCGCTCGCGAAAATCCAAGGAAAGAAAGGGATAGAAGGATCTCCTCCACCCGGAGCGAGAACCTTGGAAAACAAAATTGATAATCCCTGGATTGTCCCCCAGGAAGGAAACCATCTCAGATGCGATCTGGAGGGCAGAAATACTTGCTGCTGGCTCTGTGGCACGGAAGCAGGTGTTCTCGCTGAGATTCATATGCAATATCCTCCTTGCTGGAGTGCTGGCTTTGCTGTGGGTTTTGCAAAAAGTTGGGGCATATCCGTAATTGGGCATATCTTGTTGCTGTATAGCTAATTTCCTGATATGACAAACTTCTAATTGCTGTGTTGTTGCAGTGCTATGATATTTGATATTCTGCTGGGTGCTTGTAGGCTTCTGTTCAAATGTGATATGTCGCACCCTTTGCAGTCTATTCTGCATACTTCACAATCTCATGGGTTTTCTACAAATTTGCCCATCTGGTGAACTTGAAGACTTGTGCATTCATTTTCTTGGCATTTCTTTTTGCCTCTTGCAGACTACAGAGTGTGGAGGACAACAATGCAATTCTTGCAGCCATTCTGTGCTTTAAGATACTTGTATTGCTCGTATGTGATGGAGCCCATTGGATAACTGTCATATCTGCTAGCCCATGTGCCGTGCAGGGATATCCAACCATGGTGACACTTGAGCATTGTTTTGATATTCTGCAAATATGGTTTGGTGTATTGATTGCTGAGGACCGCGAGCAATTGTGTGTTCGAAGCATATTATCCTCATTGTTGAACCTTGTCCAGGTTGAAATGAACTGGCGCTTGTTATATGCTGTGGCTGGATTTTGGAAACCCATTTTCCTTGCTTTTTGCTCTTGCCATGGAAGAAGTTCGCCAGATCAGCAGGCTATTACTATGCATGCCACTAGCCTGTTTCATGTGCCGTGACGGCCATGCTTCTGTGAATTGACAGGCCTATCCAGAAGTGCTTGAGAAGCCTCATCTACATGCTCCCAATAGTAGTACTATCCCCATGATCTTCTTGACTTAGAAAGGCAGCTGGCATGCCCCTTGTCAAAGACCTACGCCCAACCAAAGAGCAGTTAACATGCCCCGGGTTGAAGCTCCCCTTTTGCCAAAATTCCAACTCAAAAGGCAGCTAGCATGCCCCAGGTTGGAACGTGGGCAAACGCCTTGCAAAGCGATGCAAAATGCAAAAGTGGTGAATTCTCCAATGCTAAATGCCAAATGCCAAATGATTTATGCTGAACTCTTAAGATGGAAGCAAGATTTATGAATGGTTGATAGAAGATATGCCCTCAGCACCGAGGAAGCATTCATTGCCTGCTAGAAGGAACTTGATTGTCCTTGACTCATTTGATGCTACCAGGATCTGTGGGTTTATGGTGGCTCTCACTCAACCAATGGTCTTTAGGGATAAAATGGGCTCCATACCAAACTCCTAGGGCCCTACACCTACTCTTTTCAATAATTCATTTTTCTTTTATTCCCTCAAAGGCATGATGAACTACCCTATCCCTGCTTGGAGGTAATAAACACCAATGCTGAGGGGTGGCTGCTCTTTTAGTTTGATATAAAAGGGGTGGCTAGTCCCTTTGAACATGTGGGCTTGGTAGGTGTACGCTTCAACTCCTCTCCAAGTTATGTGATAGGGATAGAGTCATCCCACATGCCTCTCTCATTGGAGTCAACTTCTATCTGCAACTTCTGTCTTCGTATTTCTTTTGTGCTCCGAAGTCTATGTTTTTTTTTATTAGCTCGCACTCTCACTTATGCCGTAACAATTTTTTCTCCCTCTGGAGGTGTAGACCCCTTAGGAATTTGTACATTTTGCCCACTTTCCCATGTATTATCACTCCCTCACTCCCTAGGTCACACAGGTAGTAACACGTGAGGAGGATCAAACTCTTCCTAAGTAGGCAGGCTTCCGATTTTCCTCATCGGGCAGCATTTATGCCAATGTTCATATTATAATTACAATGCAAACAAAAGGAAAGTACAATGCAGATGATGTGATTTGTGATGTCTAGATGCAGTAAGCAAAAACATAGAGATGCATGGGCTGCAATGAAATGTTTTGCAAGGCTCGGGAGCGGCCAACGATCATTGGGAGTACTCCAGTTAGGAGCCACTAATGGGTGCCGATCATTGGTCCAGTGAAGGCTTTCTTCGATTTTTGGAGGACCATAATTGAAGCTGGTCCTGGTGATTTTGGCTGTGGTGGTGAGACAACTGTTTTGCCCTCCTTGATTTTGCCGTGCTCTATTAAGTCTTCTATGAGCACCCCTAAATTGTTCTTGGAATAACCGTGTCATTTGTCACTACTGCTACTTGATGCGCTGCTGACGGTTCTGAGTGACCGTTCTCAGGAAAAAATTCTTCTGAAAACTGTTGAGGCTATGAACAAATTCTGGTTTTGATTCAATACACCTGCATTGGTGAAGTGAGTTAAATCGCGGGAAATAATTGTTTTTGGGGACTTACTAGAGCACAACAGATCTCTTTTGCTGGTTTTGATGCTCGTATCCCGATTCTTTGTGCTCTCTTCGTTCTTCCGCCTCGATCGGCTCGGCGGTTCCTTAGCCATATCGCCCAAGGGATTCCTTTCTCATACCCTAGTTGCGACCCAATTTTTCGACCACTAGACAAGGGATAAGGGTTGTTGTGAACAGCCAAGTGGCTGATAGACTCAAGAGCGGGAATGCGATTAATTGGCTCAATATTGGTTGACACGATACAGAAAACGAAAAGTGTTGAAGCAGAGGTTGCCTCAATGGTAGGACGAAACAAACTAAGGACTCCTCGGAACCACCGAGGGAGGATAAATACAACTGTCAAGACAAAAAAAGGGAGAATGAATAAGATTGATATGACAGATAAAGGTTAGATAGAATCAAGAAAGATGGAATTGATTCCCGAGGGGCCTGCTGCTCCCGGGTCTGAATGCTGGGGTAATGGCTGGCTAACTATATTGGGTTGTGTTGGTTGTGCTTGTGCAGCTACTGATGTCGTCATGGGGCCTGCCTCTTTTGTGTTAATCACAATGTCCCTTTGGTCAATCAAGTCCTGGATTGCGTTCCTTAATGTGAGACAATTGTCAGTTGAGTGACCAACGACCCGATGGAAATTGCAGAATGCATTCGTGTTGTACCAGGCAGGAGGCAGCTCTGGTGGAGGGTGCACCTCAGGTAGCCTCAGGAGGGATGTGACTTTAGGGAATACCATGCTCAACGGTTCCACTAGAGGGGTATAGTGGCGCCTGTCACGGTGTTGCCGCCTTGGCTGCAGATGTGCCAATGGCAAGCGCATCACCACCTGCGGGGGAGGATAAACTGGTGTGGCAGTGGGAGTGATGTGTGATGCATGAGGTGCTCTAAGTGTAGGCGTGGGTGCATAAACTACTTGATGCTGTGGGGGAGAATGAACATTCGCTGGTGCATCAGGGGATCTAATGTAAGAAATTGTATCCATGGAGAGATCCCGCCTCCTAGGTGGATTGGCATCATGGTTGTTGTTGCTGCTGCTGGCGCCACTATGTGAGGAAGTGGCTTGCTTGGCAAATGAAGAGAGTGCTGGAAAACTACCGTCGCGCAGTGAGCTCTTGACATGGGCGCCTGCCCGAAGCAATGCAGAAAAGGTGGTAACAGGTTGAATGCTAAGCAGAGCCCCGACCGCTGGCTGTGCTCCTCGGATCACTATCTCAATAGACTCCTCGTCGGAGGGTCTATCTTTGAATTGTGAAGCCAAAGAGCGCCATCGTCCAACATACTCCCCAAATGTTTCTTGGGGTCTCTGCTTGGTTGCGACTAAGTCCTCCCGCTTTGGGACTAAGTCGAGATTAAAGGAATATTGCTTCAGGAATGCCTGTGTAAGGTTGTCTCAAGTCCTAATGGTGGCCATGTTGAGGGAAGTGAACCACTTCAACTCGGTCCCCATGAGACTCTTCTAGAACAGGCGGATAACAACCTTTCATCAGCCTGGAGTTGAGCGAGGTCTCTGCAATAGGCTTTAAGGTGGGAAATTGGGCAACCCCTACCATTGTATTTGTTGAATTCTGGGATTTGGAAATTCGGGGGGAGAGTCGCCTGTGGGAAATAACAGAGGTCCCGGAATTGGTAGGACCGACGATCCCCGCCTTGCACTTGTCGAAGAGTGCGCTCCAAGTCATTTACTCTCGCAAGGAGAGTATCCAGAGCTACTGCAGCTGTGGATTGTGCAGTAGAGGCGGGTGTCGCGTACACTGTATGGGTCGCCCCTAGGGGCTCCTCCGGATCCACCATTCCACCGTCTAGTGCTACGACAGGATGGCCAGTGTACCCGTGCATGGGTGCAATGTGCTGGGGGACAAAGGATGAACCTTGTGTGTGGTAAAAAGGGGAGGACAATACAGGGGGTGGTGCAACAAGTGGTGCAGAATGTGGGAGTAAGCGCTGTTGGACTGGGATGGTATCCGATACAATGCTCACGGATGGTTGTGCTCCTGCTGGCCTAAAGGGCTGGCCACCAGATAGGAGGGATGCATGCTGTGGTGGGTGCTGTGCTGGTGTAACAAAAGGTAGTGCCGACACCCCTATCGCTGGAGAGATAAGGGATGGTGACAACTGTGGAGGGAGTGCGGTGGGTGCAAACTGTGGTCCTAAAGCCGGTTGTGTAGGCAACTCGAGAGCCGGGAAAGACAAAGCTGAGAAGCGTTGGATTGCCAGTGCCAATCCCTGCAGTTGTTGGGCGAGGGCCGACATTTGTTGCAGCTGCACGGTCATGGGATCGTCACCGATGGCTCGAAGAGAAGAAGGCAAGACAGGGGGGAAACAAGAGGCTGAGATCCCAGTTGTCCGAATTGGGGGGTGGCTACTATAGAAACAACCGTAGTGGGAGGAGGGCTAGTAAAAACATAGCCCTGAGGGGAAACAGACTCAACTACTATTGCCCCGACAGTAGGAGAAGACCAGGCAGGTTGTTTCGAAGGTGGGGTTGCCACGGGGACACGGAAATGAGGTCGTGGAGGTCCTCTAGAGGCTAAGGCAAAAGTGGAGGCAGCAGAGATGACTGGAACAGACACAAAGGAAGAGTGTCCCGAGACAGGGACCTCCTCCTGGACAGCAGGGGAAAGGGACTAGCAGGCATGTTGGGCCATCGTGGAATGCGAGTGAGTATGGATCGGACTGCGGCAGGGAAGAACAGGACGAATCCTAGGACGAGCTATCGTCGGCAGTGACGAATAACTCCGGAGACGTGGTCGAAAATATGGTCGCAAATAGAGTCAGTGAAAGGAAAGATCTTGAGCTCAGGCTAAGGAAACTCACAGGCCAAAAAACCTATGCACAAAAACAAACAAGTCAAAAAAGATGCAATGTTTATGGTGGTATGAGATGCAAATGAATGCCCCTAGTATGCACTCTCTCACCAACTAGGGATGTCCTATTAAGCTGTCTACTCCAGGTTCACATAAGGGTGAATAGGTCTCCGACTCGAGTCTAGAAAAAGTAAGGTCCCCGTTCTAAATCCTAGCCAAAGCTTAGGCAGTGAACGGGTGGTGCTTTCGAGGCCTCATCCTCTGCCAAAGCAGTAGGCTGTACCCTCTACTACACCGACATGACCCCGGACAAGGGGGGACAAACTCGATTTTTCATCCCACGCCAAAGCCATAGGATGAGCCACCGAAAAATGTCCTTCGTAGACTATATAGGCGATCCTAGGAGAGGAGAAGATGCATGCCCTATATGATGTATGCAAAGTATGCTTTAAGTTTTTTACTTGCAAGGTTATTAAACCGTGGGGGAAGATTTGCAATTTGTCACTAGTTTGACTTATGATTTATTGATTTTGGTTTTTATGTTTTTTTTATTAACCAAACGGGGAGAGCAGACATGTCTCTAATCTCCTAGGCATGCCATATACAAGAAGGGAAATAAACATGCAATTTAGTCATCAATTATCAAACAAAAGCATGTGCAATAGTGATGGCATAGCAAATGTGTAAAAACGAAACACCCATTATACAAAGGCATGCATGCAAGAAAGACACCACTAAAGAGGATAACAAAGCAAAGCACGGAAAAGGCAAGCAAGGAGAAAGGTGAAGCAAAAAAGAAACCAAAACAAAGCCGGGTTCTGGTTATCCCCAGTGGAGTCGCTAGTTCCTGTAACCATGCCGATGACAGCCTCGAGGACTGTAGCGTGAAAGGCCAAATAGACGAGGGTCGGCGAAGTCACGGCAAAAACAATAAAAATAAATATGCAAATGCAGGAGTCGCCACCTAGTCTATTAAAATGGAAGATGAGGAAAACCATATAAAACATGCAAATCATGCAATGGATAAGCAGGTCATAAACCAGAAATGGGTAAGGATCCCTGTTATGCACGAGGAAGGTATTAGGCACCCTCGTGCGCCCGATAAATCGGTCTTCTATTGATTTCTCATTTTGCTTAAGAAATGTCAGCTTTTTAGCCCTTACTATACGCCTGAGGGCGATATGCCATGCCATGTTAATGTGTGTGGTGTCTAAAATACGGTGCATGTTGTGTAGGGTTGTGTCCTAATGCTTAGAAGTATCACTCGTATGTCGAGTCAAGTGTTGATGCAAAGTCATTGCATAGATAAGATCAAAGATCTAAAATTTCGAGTGATTTTTCATCCTTGCTTTGCTATATGCCAAATGCAATCTAACATGCATGGAAATGGCTAAAAAACAGAGTCATGCCTCCCTGGTATGTCAAGGAGGAAAACCAAAAAAAACCAGAGGCGAATCGAAACAAAAATCATGCTAGAAAATCATGCAAAAGTGGCTATGTGCTACTGAAAAATAGGCCAGTGTGCCTATTTGGTGCACCAGACTGGTGCTCTAGTTTGGCGGGCCACCTAGGTGCTCCTATGTGGGCTAGAAAGATGTGCTGAGGGAAAACAGAAATCCATCTAGTGCCAAATCACATGAGAATGCATTCTGGAAAGTATGCAATGTAAAATCCTTCACAAAACTTTGAAAATATGCCTTAAAAGTGAAAGAAATGCAAGTGCAATGACTTGTGGACCTTGTGCTCAAGGGCTGGTAGCCTCGCACAAGACCCCACCTATTTATGCTAAAATGAAAGAAGCAAGACTCAGCCATGTCACTGGATCATGGGCTGATGCATAAGGTTCTCCATGTAGGAGTAAAGTACAACCAACCTACCAGATTCTGACCAAGGACTGAATATCCAAAGGGAGAAAACAACTAGAAAACTATCTTGTTTTAAACTGAAAACATGCATACAAAACCATGGAATATCAAAGAACGAGCAGTAAAAGAATCAGGCTCAAAGTCATTTAGAAAACCATGCAAACAGGTATGCAAAAGTGAATGTTTTGCTCTCTGACCAGTCTGGTGCACCTGAATGGTGCGCCAGAGTGGTGCTCTGGGTTGGTG
>JAMKQA010013774.1:0-15487 GCA_024699735.1 Posidonia australis
GAACTAAGGAAAAGAAGAATAAACATGTTTGGTGTGTGTTGACCCTTTAAAGGGTATGTCCAACGATATTGTACAAACTTAGTGTAAAAAACACTAAGAGGAACTAAGGAAAAGAAGAATAAACATGTTTGGTGTGTGTTGACCCTTTAAAGGGTATGTCCAACGATATTGTACAAACTTAGTGTAAAAAACACTAAGAGGAACTAAGGAAAAGAAGAATAAACATGTTTGGTGTGTGTTGACCCTTTAAAGGGTATGTCCAACGATATTGTACAAACTTAGTGTAAAAAACACTAAGAGGAACTAAGGAAAAGAAGAATAAACATGTTTGGTGTGTGTTGACCCTTTAAAGGGTATGTCCAACGATATTGTACAAACTTAGTGTAAAAAACACTAAGAGGAACTAAGGAAAAGAAGAATAAACATGTTTGGTGTGTGTTGACCCTTTAAAGGGTATGTCCAACGATATTGTACAAACTTAGTGTAAAAAACACTAAGAGGAACTAAGGAAAAGAAGAATAAACATGTTTGGTGTGTGTTGACCCTTTAAAGGGTATGTCCAACGATATTGTACAAACTTAGTGTAAAAAACACTAAGTGTCAACCAACACTCCAACCCTAGATGAAACTAGTCGACATTCGAGTTTGGAAAGCAGTACTTCTCGATTTACACTAGTAAATCGTGTCCGCCAGCTTAGAATTTGACATGTATTGGTGATATTTCGCCAACATATGTCGATGTTATATACCATGATGCCTTCTACATGTGCTACACACACTGAAAAATATTGTTCTGAACTTGAAACCTATATGGACCTTCCATATCATTATCGACACATAGGCGAGGTGTGAAAAAGGAGATGACAATTACACTTGCCAAGCCTAGGAGCCTCCCTTGTTCATTTGTGATCTGAACGGACCCTCAACTCTTAACTCTTCAGTTGGTAACTTGCTGTTTCTTATTTCAAACAAGATGATGCCTCTAAGAATGGGAGGAAAAGATCCTCATCTCATAATCCAAGCCTAAACCAGGTATAGGATCCAAACTCATTAGTTGTTTATTATGATCAATACTCAAGTGAAGAAAGTTATAAAATTCTCTATTACATGCCACAGGTGAAACCCCAACTGCTACCATGTCCTCAACCAATTGCCAGTTGCCACAACCGTATGCCAATATCTACTATGAATTTCCTATCAGAAAGTCACACAAAAAAGTTCTATTGATATGTTGTCATATCCTCGACCAATTGTCACAATTCTATGCCAATATCCATCAATGAGATTTCTGGTTGAAAAGTTGCACAAATTTTCTTGCTTCAATTGGTTTCTTTATCTTGTGTTTGATTGCAATTGAAGGACAGGGCGAGAGCATCCTTTTGTTAGCAATCCAATTTCTTTTAGCCTGTCTCCCGTGGATTTAGATTGCAACCCTCCTTGAACCACTCAATGTCTCCTCCTTGAACCACTCAATGTCTCAACCTGGCCCATACCGTAGAACTCACTCAGCAGGTAAGAAGGAGATGATCAGTTGGTTTGTCTTCCTTTCCACACAGCTAAAATTGTTAGAGCTGGCCCATTTGCTCTGAAAGATTTTGGTAATGATGTGGCCTCTTGCTTGCAGACACATGAGCAACCATACTTTAAAGGAACTTTCCCTTCGATATGATTCTGTAAATGCTTCAGGAGCCATGAAGATTCTAGTGCCTCCATCAGATCATAGCAGCTACACAGCTACCTTCAGAGAAAAGGCATGATTCGGGAGGAACCCATGCAGGCCTATCTGCTCTTTCCACAGATGGTGCAGATTCCCCAAGCAGCATGTAAACGTTGATGCTTAATCTTTTTCCATCTCATTCAGCTCCAACTGATCCCCAAATCCCACAGCCAATGTTCCCTATGTTGTTCCGGAGTTCAATTATGTTATTTTTTATGCTTTTAATTTTATTAAGATAATGAAATCACCATGGATAATTTGTTGTTATTGGGCACAAACATGAGTTAGTTTTATCCTCTTCTTATCTGGTGCCTTTTGAGTGAAATCTTTTTAATAGATCATGCTATTTTTATTATATTTTTTGATATTATATTGCAATTTTTATGCTTTGTAGGCTTCTTCTTTAGCATGGTTTAAGGGTTCCTATACATTTGAGGCAAGACTTGCATTGATATTTCATGTTTTAGGTCAAAGCATGGTTAAAGGAAGGCAAGGATGTTCGCTTAGGAGAGTGGAAAGCTGCTGAAGTGGACATCTTGAATACATTCCAGTTGCTTACGGCTAAACCTGTTGTCTATCTGGTAGGAATTACAGGTTGTTTATAATTAATAATTGGTGCATTAATTTTCCTAGCAAATCTTTTCCTACAAGACAGTTTTCCTGTTTTTATAGTGTGTATGCTTAATGTGAAGGAAAATGATGTTCTCTTCATGAAATTTTCTGTTAGTTTTTGTTTCATGTCCAACGATTACAAACATGGAAATTGATCTATATCAACTGCCATTTACCCATAAGCTGGGACTGGAACAAAAATAAGCTAGAGGTATGACAGCCCTAGGTGGACAATTTTAGATCCTATCTATTTTCATTCTAGTGCATGTTTATCTTATGTCGCTTTCTTTTAATATTGTTGTGTTTTCTCATCTTTCTTAGCATGTGATATTCTAAGCAAAAGGTGATTTTTCATGAAATGTTGTTATTTTATTACGAAATTTATCCCATGTAGGCAGACTGCACGGGATAAAACCCCCCTTCCCCCTGTTTCTCTGTGACGGGTGCGGTCGGACTGCTCCTCTATTTTATTATGTTTTTTGGCTCATACTTCCCTTTTTGTGTGTGTTGTTTACTTTTCCACCTGCAAGGGTACGTATGCCTGCCTGTTTGCATTTTATTTATGAAAAATATATACTGTGTCTACCTTGGCTGGCTGCTAGTTTGTTCAAGTTGTATCTAAGGATAGATAAAAGAGGAAGTTGTGATTCTGCCTCTGTTTCGACGAAAATATCCTCTGAATTCAAGTTTAATTGCCGATTTGTCCTAAAGCAATTAAATGCTATGCCACTGTTCTTTTTCTTTTTCCCTTGTCATCCTCCCAACAACTGAATCTCCTCCCTCCCTCTTACCACCCATTGGCAGACCTTTGGCGTCATCCTCTGCCACTCCCAAACAGCCTCCACAATAGCCACTGCTCCTTCCTAACCACTGCCGCCAAGATATCCCCCTTATCCCAACAACCACTTCAAGACTCCTGTCCACCAATCTGCTGCTGTTGGATCCCATATCGCTGTCGTGAACCACACCTCTTACATGAAGACATGATCTATGTCTCAGCCCTTTTGCTCCAGTCTCCCTCTCCTTCCGGCATCGCGGCATCACCGGCCATGGCCATCTGATCATTGTAGCCATCCACCTGCCATGGTCGTCTGCCGTCATTGACCACAACTGCCTCGAGAATGCCTAATGCACCACCAACGATATGTCGCCATCAAGAGAATGTCAATGAATGCCATGCCTGTCCTCTGTTAAATGGATCCCTGTTATGCTTTTCACTGCCATCGGGTCGCTGTCACAACTTTCTAGAGGAGAATAACCATCTTTAGAATTACCCTATTCAAGTGATAGCGGGTGTAAGCATAGTCAACAACAGTAAAAGTCGATGAAAGTGGAACACACAGTCAGGCTTATTCTTGTTAATGACGTTTTTAGAAGTAGAGATGGATTTAGGATATATAGGTAAATGGGTATTCATTTACTCAAGTGTCATAATATCATGTATATATATATATATATATCCTTGTAAACTCTTTTAAGGGTAATCTAAGATTGTTTTTCACTTTTAACATGGTATCAATAGCCTAACCCTAATCCTCTTTCTTTTCCCCATCCACTCGAAACATCAAAGGCCCTCTTTGGACGATGTTGCTCATACGTGTCATGCCCCGTCGGCCCCTTGCCATTGGCGTCCTTCCATTGGTTGATTGGCTCTTCTCCTCTCTTTGTCGGACCACGAGGCCTCCTTCCTCTTTTGCTGTCGTTTACACCTATAGGCCCTTCTAGGCCGTCCGACTGCATCATTAGCCTTTTCTAGTGGGTATGCAGTGTTGCTGCTGGAAGGGCCCATGTTTTAGGTTGTGTGTAATGTTGTAGGCTACGTGTGATGTTGTAGAGTTGTTGTGTGCCTTATTTGTGACTTTTCAAACCATGTTTGGTCTGATTTTGTGTTGATTCGTACCATTTCAAACCTTATGCTCGTGTTTCCCGTCATTCCACGTGTTGACAATGGTTTCTTCTTTCTCCTCTGGTGATGCGTGGCTTCACTATCTAAGTGGTACAATAATAAAGTTAAATGGTCATAACTATATCTTATGGGTGAAGGCATTTATTGTGTTTTTAGGAGTCCATCACAAAGTGAAGTATATCTCTCATGACCTTTTTTCTCCAAAAGACCAATGTATGATGATTGGCTTGTTAGAGATTATGGGATTACATTATGGTTGGTCAAGAATATGGAATCCAATATCGCCTTTGATGTCATGTTTTTAACTTCTACCAAAAAGATTTGGGATATTCTCAGGGAGAGGATGTATGGTCATGAAAAGAATATTTCTAGGGTTTTTGAAATATATGAGAGTTCTTTTTCTCTGCAGTAGGGAGATTGAGTTCTTTAGGAGTGCTATACTTCTCTATGTACTCTTATGGATAAGTTGGATATTCATTAGTCCATCATCACTGATGCTTATACTCTCATACAATATTGGGATGGTTTGACAGTGGACAAGCTCCTTTCTAGTCTATATTTAGATGCCTATACTCTCATCACTGATGCTTTGTGGTCTTATTCTTAGTGCAGACATGGTTCCATTTTTGTGATCTATTGCTTGAGCCTTATGTGTTTCCATAGGAATGTTGTTGGGTCCCTTGGATTAGTTGACCATGGTGACATCTACTAGATGTCGTGGTCGTAGTTGGGGGAGAGATCACAGTTCAGGGGGAGGACATGGTATTTGGAAGTGTGACCACTATGGTCATACTAGCCACACGTTTGATCGATGTTGGGGTAAGTTTGGTAGGCTAGAATAGGTTCAAAATGTGACTATAGATACTATAGTGGGAGAGTGATACTTCTGCTATTATTCCAGTTTCACAATTCAAGTATAAGAAGTTTCTCGTTGCTCAGTCTACTATTACTATTTCTCATGTTGTCACGTCAGGTATTGATACTTACTTAACCTTTAAGGATCATTCTTGAGTTATAGTCCACTCATACGTGAAGTATTCGTGACCTTTTTACATCCCTTAAACATTTATCAAATATTGTGTTTCCATTGTTGATGGTAGGTCTTATCAAGTTGCTCGTGAAGGAGTTTTTCATGCCTCTTCTTACTTATAACTTGACAATGTTTTCTATGTTCTATGCTTTCCTGTGAACTTGCTTTTCTTTAGTGTTATTACCAAAACTTTATTTTGTTATGTAACCTTTTTTCTATTTTACTGTACTTTCAAGATTTGAAGACTAGGAAGAGGATTAGTCTAGGTCATGATTGTGGTTGTGGCCTTCATAAAATTCCAAAGAGACTGGTGTCTTCCATTTCTTTATAGGAGTCTTCTCTTTTGTGGCATTATCAGAGTCATCCATCTCATTAAAAGCTTCAATAAGCACTGTCATGGTTATCTGTCGAGTCTTTTGAGTATCCGTTAGGTAAGCATCAGTGTGTTATCTATTGTCATCCTTCTAGTTTTGTACAATTACTCGATGCTCATGAAAAGAATATTACATGTGTTGTCGAGCTTTATGATTAGTTTTTTTTATTGCAGTAGGGTGCATAGTTTGTTCAAGAATTGTATACTTCTATTTGGGTTTTTCTGGATAAATTTGAGATTCATCAATTGCTTGTGCTTGATGTTACTGTTATGCATGAATATGAGGAGGAACTTACCATTGCCATGTTTCTATCTGCTTTTCGACTAGAGTTGGTCTCCTAAGTGTGTGGTAATATTCTTGACGTAGATAGTGCTCCTTCCCTGGTCACTAGTTTCTCTTATGTGTTATGTATATTACCGGGACGCTTATAGTGCATAGTGATTAGTCCGTTTTGGCTACCTTGGGACATGGTCGTGATTTCAAATATGTTGACATGGCCGAGGTTGTGATTCAGGGGGAGGATGTGGTGGTTGATGAGGTAATTTAAAGTGTGATCACTGTGGACGCACGAATCACTCCTCAGATTGATGTTGGGTGAAATTTGGCAAACCCGATTGGGTTAACAATGTTACAGAGGGCACTTTGTCAACTCCGAGGATGAAACAGTGACCATTACTCAGATTGAGTACAGTAGACTTCTTTAGACTCATTCCACTCCAATTGCACAGACTGCCATTGCCACACATACTATGTCTTTAGGTACGTAGGTTCTGTTCACAACTTATGATGCAGATTAGATAGTTGATTCAGGTGCGTCAAAGCATATGTCTTGTGTACGCCATGTCTTCTCCTTAATGTTCTCTTTTTCTACACCCTCTGTTACTGTAGCTAATGGGACTCGTTCACCTGTCTATGGACATGGAGACGTGTCTCTATCCAATAATCTATTCCTTCGTAATGTTTTATATAATCCTAATTTTTCTGTTAATTTACTGCTTGTTAGCCAGCTTACCAAAATCCAACACTTTTTGTCACTAATCTTCTTATGTAGGACCTACAAACTAGGAAATGGATTTGTTCGGGACTTAAGAGCAATGATTTGTACTGTCTCAGTGGTTGCAAGAAGCTCCCTGTATCTGCCTGCACCACATCTATTTTGAGTCTTCTTTTCTGTGACACTATCATTTGGGACATCTGTTGGTAGAGAAGTTCAAGTCTTTTATCAGAGTATTAATAATTTTTAGTGTAAATCTTGTCATATTAGGAAACATCGATGGTCATCATATCTTCCATGTCAGGAGAAATAAAGTTGTGTTCTTATGAAGTTAGTTTTCTTTGATGTGTAGGATTCTTGTCGTATTGAGTTTGTCTAAGGTTTTCGGTATTTTATTGTCTTTATTGATGACTTCTCTAAATTAACTTGGGTTTATCTTTTAAAGGATAGAACTCAAGTGCTTGATGTTATTAAAATATTTCTAAATGAAATAAAAACTCCATTTTGTGAGTCATTACGTGTGTTTCGTACAGATAATGCTTTTGAATATGTTCAATGCAATGTATCCCTTTTGTGTGAGGCTCAAGTTGTTATTCATCAGATAACTTTTTCTAGAACATCTTAACAAAATGACGTAATCGAACACAAACATCGTCATCTGTTAGATGTCACTAAAACTCTAATGACTCAAATGAAAGTACCTCAACAGTTGTTGTGGTTTGTTGCAATTCTTATTGTGTGTCATCAGATTAATAGAATGCCTTCATCTGTTCATGAGTACATTCCTTCTTTGTCTTTCTTTTTCTCAAAAGTCTCTTTTTCCTTTACCCTCAATAGTTTTTGGTTGTGTTTGTTTTGTCCAAGATATTTGTCCCAATCTAGACAAACTTTTTCCCCATTCCATTCGATGTATGTTTGTGGGTTACTTGTAGGTTTAAAAAGGTGATTGCTATTATGATTCGGTGTATAGAAAATATTATATCTCTACAAATGTTATCTTCTTTGAGACAACTATTTTCTCTTTTTCTACGAGTGACTCTTCGATTCCTCTTCCTCTTGTTGTTTTTGTCACAAATTAGGTTAAGATGACTAGGACAGAGATTACTACTACTCAACCTCTTCAGGTCTATACTAGGCGACCACGACGACATGTATAGGCAACATCTTAGGGAACCAATCATCCAACTTCCTCTGACGCAGGTCTCGCTCCCTTCACTACAGCTTATGAGCTTGATATTCCTATTGTCTTCTAGAAAGATATTCATTCTATTGTACGTTCCCTCTCACATTTTGTTACTCATGATCACCTACATTCTATGTATCAGACTTTTGCTTTGTCTCTGTCATCTGTTTTTATATCCAAGACTTGAAACGTCATATATTCCTAAATGGTGGGCTGTTATGGATGAGGAGGTGTCAGTCCTTAGATCTCGTGCAACATCAGATCTTGTTACTCCACCAGTTGATGCTAAGATTGTAAGTTGTCATTGGGTATTTACTGTAAAGTATAATACCAAAGGAACCATTGATAGATAAAAAGATCGGTTGGTTATGTGCGGTTTTACTCGGACTTATGGAGTTGATTATTTTGAGACCTTTTCACCAGTTGCACGTCTCAACTTTATTAGTATCTTATTTTCTATTGTAGTTAATCAGAACTGGCATATGCATTAACTGGATGTCTAAAATGATTTCTTTATGGTGATCTTCTTGAGGAGGTATGCATAGAGTAACCTCTAGGGTATATTGCTCAGTGGGAGACACATGTGTGCAAGTTAAAGAAAGCGAAGTATGGCCTTAAGTAAAGTCCACGTGCATGTTTTAACCAGTTTAGTAAAGTCACAATGCAGTTTGATTTTCAAATGTGCAACTTTGATCACTTTGTATTTATAAGACGGAGATCCATTGGTTGTGTTGTTTTAGCAGTTTATGTGGATGATATCCTAGTTATTGGTAGTGACAGAGCAGGTGTTGATGAGAGTCGAGAATTCCTCAAGAAACATTTTGTGACAAAAGATTTAGGTAAACTTAGATCCTTCTTGGGGATTGAGATTGCTCATGCTAAAGATGGAGTAGTTTTATCACAAAAGAAATATGTGCTTGATTTATTAAAGGAGGCAGGCATACTTGGCTGCAAACTTTCTAGTTCTCCTGTTGATTCTGGCCTAGATTTGTGGGACACTGCCTTTGATATTCTGAAATATGCAGGATAATACAGGTGTTTGATTGAAATGCTAATTTATCTTACTATTACTTGTCCAGATATTACTTTTGTAGTTGGATTGGTCAGTCAATTCATGCATCAATCGAGGGAAGTACATTGGAAGGTGTCTTTGCAAATTCTATCATATATGAAGAATTCTCCCGACAGTGGTCTACACTACAGCTGCTATGGTCTTCTTGATGTTACTAGCGATTCTGGCTCTGAATATGCAGGAGATCATGGAGACAGGAAGTTTACTTCTGGATACTACACGTTTATAAGTGGCAACTTTGTTACTTAAAGAAGCAAAAAGTAAAATATTGTTTTTCGATTAAGTGTTGAGGCAGAATATAGAACAATGGTACATATGGCTTGTGAGATGACGTAGATTAGATCTTTTCTGACTGAAATTAGTTTTCCTTCTAAGGGAACTATACCTATGTTCTGTGACAACCAATTAGCTATCTATATCGTTAATAATCTTATATTTCATGAAAGGACAAAACATATTGAAGTGGATTGTCATTTTATCAGGAATACTATCATGGATGGACTGATTACGACTTCCTTTATTACCTTTTTCCACTTAGCTTGTAGATGTATTTACTAAAGATGTATCTATAAGTCAGTTCAAGGTTGTCTATAATAAGCTGGACATGATAGATTTGTAAGGGGGAGTGTTAGAATTACTAGCTAGCAATATATGGGTATATAGATATCCATTTATGTCATATTGATGCCCTAACTACTATATATATGTAATCAGTCCTTGATCAATGCAATACATTAGTTTTCTTTCCTCTTACAGTAACAATTTGAATCACATTTTCTTTTCCCACTTAATCTCTTCATCCATTTTCTTGTAGATGTATTTGTAGTCTTTAATAGCATAAAAAGTATCAATGAACTTAAAGAAAATAGTACTACTGTCACAATAAACCATGAAGTTAATTGTTTTAAGCTATTAATGTAGCTTTGTAATTCTTCTTTCTTTAACTTTAAGTACTTGTTCATTATCTTATAATTTGTTGATGCTTTGACTTTAATACATTCTTTTGCTGCTACATCAGGTATATGTTGCAAATAATGTCTCTTTATTTTATTTGTTGGAATACTATTGATGAACATATATTTTGTCATAACATGACCAACCTTTTCTCTTGCATTTCAAAATATCTTTTTGATGATTTTTTGCTTTGATTTCTCTTTTTGAATTGTAGTTTGATCTTGATTGTCATATTTTTAACTATATGCTCTGAATATTCCAGCATTGTATTTGTCTTTATCCTTATGTGAAGTACAAATACCATTGTTGTTGTTACTTTCATTTGGGAAATACTAATCTTCGGTGCTGCCTCCAGTTCCATTCATCAATTCTTGACTCCATTGCTTTTTCGTACATTTCTCTGTCTTAGGGGTTTTCGCAATTCGAAGTATACACTATATCATCTTTTGAGTCTCATATGTTGATGGACTGATGCCTTTTATTTACTTCATTCAATAAAACCCTACTGAACCTTTCTTCTTTGATTTTCTTTTCACTTTTTTTTTCTTTTGTCCTTTAGAAATGCCACCTTTTGATCACGAACTACAGACAGATATGCCTTACATTTACTAATATTACTGTAGTCTCCAACAAGGTATTGCTTTAACTTTGTTATACCCTGACTCATTATTTTTTGTTACAATATTTGCATTTAGTTTTTTGTTTTTCTTCATCAACAGGATTTCCATGTAATTAACTAGGATCATTAAATTTAAGTGCAATACCTTCAGACTTCAATAAGTCTTTACTACTTTGAGGTTTATCAGAGCTGGAGGAAGACATAATGAAGCTGAAGTAAGAAAGTTACATGGAATCAATGAGATTTAGTTTTCTTTTATTAAAAAAAAAACATGACTTTACAAAATTTTCTATTTTTTTAAGTTGTATTTCCAATTATTAGCTTTTTATGTTTTTCATGATTTTTAAAATTTTGTTTCCAGCTTTTAGATTTTAAAATTTCCCTATTTTTTAAATTTTATTTCACATAATCATGATTTTTATCATTTTCTTAAATATTTACTGATTTTTTATATTTTATTTCCAATTATTAGATTTTTAAAATTTCCCTGATTTTTTAAA
This sequence comes from Posidonia australis, assembly GCA_024699735.1. Classification (NCBI taxonomy): domain Eukaryota; kingdom Viridiplantae; phylum Streptophyta; class Magnoliopsida; order Alismatales; family Posidoniaceae; genus Posidonia; species Posidonia australis. Next base: position 10,962 of record JAMKQA010013774.1, read on the forward strand.
TTTTATTTCAAATTATCATGATTTATATTAGCTTCTTAAATATTTACTTATTTTTTAAATTTTGTTTCAAATTATCATGATTTGTATTAGCTTCTTAAATATTTTCTTATTTTTTAAATTTCATTTTGAATTATCATGATTTTTATTAGTTTCTTAATTATTTACTAATTTTTTGAATATCATTTCGAATTATCATGATTTTTTACTAATTCTGTTAAAAGTTTACTAAACAAATACCTAAGATCAAAAACCTTAGATCAAGTCTTCAAATAAAATAAGTATTTCATATTTTCATGGATCTTTATATGGATCATCAATTCTTAATATATCTTAGTGTATTTTTATTAACATGTTAGATGTGGATATTAGATCTACTGAAATTTAGTTTATTTTTATGTATATATTAGATTTAGATCTTAAATTTACTGAATCTTAATGTATTTTCATGTATATGTTAGATTTAGATCTTAGATATATTAAATGCTAGTGTATATGATCTATAACTTCGATCTATTAATAAACTTGTATATATATGCTAGATTTAAAACTTATATGATATAGATTTGGAACTTAGATCTTACTGATGAGTGTATATGTTAAATAATTAACTTATATATGCTAGAGTTTGGACTCATCTTATTGATATATATGTTAGATAATAAACTTACATATGTTACATTTAGAAGTTAGACACGAGTTTACGAAAGATTCTCTTAGGACTTGTTGGTTGTCTTCTCCTTTTCTCTAACTTTAGGGTTGAACCTAACTTACGGTGGTAGTTATGTTGCTCAAGGGTTGCATCGCCATTGAGACTTTGGACTCGAAAGAAGAGCTTGCACCCGAAGGCAGAGGTGAAGGTAGAGAGCACGATAACACTCAGAGGTGGAGAGCACAGTAGGGGGAGGTGGAGACTACAGTGACTAGAGAGAAATCGAGAGAGCACAACAGTAGTAGGAGGTTTCAGTTGCTCTCCCTTGTCAACGACATTGGCTTTTGTACTCTTGTCCTGGGTTGACATGAATGACTAAAGAAGAAAAACTTCACCAAGTCAACTTGATTGTAGTCACTGTAGATCTATGAAATTAGGTATTTTTGGAAATATATGTGTAGTTCATTTGCCTAAACCCTGAATCTGATACGTATGGGCAAAATTTTGTCGAGAAGAGTCGGAACTTCAAACCTTGAATAGAACTATGAAGAAATGGCTTAATCCTCTTATTTCTCGGACTCAAGGATTTATGAATCAGAATCCTAATGCATATAGATACAAATGATACATAAGGAGCAAGACTCCATAGGAACATTTGGAACATCTTGTTTTTGAATTACTGGACCATTATTAAGTAGTGTTTGATCAATTACGTAGTAATTGGGGAATATTAAAATGTATTTAATGTAAATTTTTTCATGATTCTTTTTAAAGCTTGTTGAAGAGTATTAAAGTGATTGTCAATGTAAATGTTGTCAGTGTTCGTATTAAAAAAAAATGTAAATCTTGTTGATTTTTAAAATGGTTGTCAATGTTAATGTTGTTCATGATTTTTTTTTTAATTTATTGGTGATTATTAAAATGGTTGTCAATGTAAGATATGTTCCAAATTATTTCTATATAATCTTGGTGATTTTTTTAAACTAATTCATACCCTTGATCAATGTTCTAAAGTTCGACTTTATGTCGGATTTTGGTCTAACAAAAATAGGAATTATATCAAAACTTTGGTGGAAATTTTGGTAGAAACTTGGGAAATTTACATTAGTCCACGAAAATGGTTAAAAGATTATGAATTTTGATTTGAAATTCTAAGATTAGTTAAAGTAAACAATAATATACATCTATGACTACTTAAATTAAATTTCTAGACATGTATCATATTAAAAATGCTACATACACTTAATACAGACATGTTGAAGTATAAAAGAAAGTTAAAAATACTTAAATATTTACTTATTTTTTGAATTTTATTTTGAATTATCATGGTTTTTTACCAATTTCGTTAAAATTTACTAAACAAATACTTAAGATTAAGAATTTTAGATCAAGTTTTCAAACAAAATATGTATTTCATATTTTCATGGATCTTTATATAGATCTTCAATTCTTGATATTTCTTAGTGTATTTTTTTTAATATGTTAGATCTAGATATTAAATCTACTAAAACTTATTTTATTTTAATGTATATATTAGATCTACAACTAAGATCTATTAATAAACTATGCTAGATTTAAAACTTATATATGGTAGATTTATAATTTAGCTCTTAGATCTTATATATGTTAGATAATAAACTTATATATGTTATATTTAGTGTTGGAGATGTGGAGTTTAATTGATGTTGCCATTATAGTAGGTGTTTTGGAACAAATCTACAACTAAGATCTATTAATAAACTATGCTAGATTTAAAAGTTATATATGGTAGATTTAAAATTTAGCTCTTAGATCTTATATATGTTAGATAATAAACTTATATATGCTATATTTAGTGTTGGAGATGTGGAGTTTAATTAGAGACCACCCAGATGTTGCCATTATAGTAGGTGTTTTGGAACAAGGCTTAAATCTTACTAATATTTAGGACTTAGATCTTATGGATATATATGTAGCATATAGATAAACTTACATTTAGTGTGTATATTCTCCTTTTCTCTAGCTTTAGGGTTGTGGTTGTGTTCCTCTCCCTGAGGAGTGGTGGCTGTGTTCCTCTAGTGAGAACCCAACCACACATCATGGCAGCAGCAACCCGAGCCTCAAGTAATCGTGGATCAGCAATGAGAAGTCAGAGCATAGCAGGTCAGCAGCACCAGAGACCAGCAACATTAATAGAGAAGCTGGAGCACACGAGTAGCACTGGAGAACATGAATAACAGCAACCAGCTGTAGCAGCCAATAGTAGAATGAAATATCGGGCATTTCGGCCTTTTATTCACTTGTGTCGGTTGAAACAGGTGAGAAGCCACACAAAAAATGCAATGAATCGACATGAGTTGGTTGACTCGCTGATACACACGATACAACTAGCATGGTTCCAAACATCGATTTCGTATCGAACTTCGGTTCGACAAAAATAGGAAACATGTCGGACATCGGTGGAAATGTTGGTGGAAATACGGTAAATTTACGGAAGTTCATGGAAATAATAAAAAAACTTTGAATTTTACTTTGAAACTTTAGAATAAGTTAAGTACATGATAATCTACATTTAAGACTGTAGATCAACTTTTTAAACATGTATCATAGTGAAATACATTATATGGATTTAATACAAATATTCTGAATCATAAATAATAGATAAAAATGGGTAATAAATGTTTAAAAACAAAAATATTCATAAAAGTTACCTCATATATGCTTAATACCAGAAAGAATGTCTTGGTTCATCAATATTATGTTGTTGTTCAGCTATGTTGTGGGCACGATGAATTTGCTGTCGAATTTGACTCCTTCCAGAATACATAATTGTTCCAAGACATGTGGCTATAATATGTTTGGTATTCCATAATATAATAATGATAATCTGATATTGGCAGTTGAATCACCTATAAGTGGATACTGTGTAATAAGTACTTGTTGAGGCTGCTGAGGGAAGTAATCTTGACTTGGAAGACCTTGATAAGATTGTTGCTCATATTCTGTTTGTGGTGGTGCATAGTTGAAGATGGAGCTCATATTCCATTCACTTTGTTGGCTTGGAATATAAGAAGATGAAGTTTTCATCCATCCACTTTCAGATGTATAATCTGATTGCTCATAAGAATGATCTTCATAAGAACTGTAGTCATAAGGGTCTGTAGGATCATGAATATTCAGAGAATCAAATGACTCTAATAAACTTCCCCTTGTCTGACTACTCCAAGAATCTGAATCTTGTGTTGTGTCTTCACGAGGTTTTCTTTTATAATGATACGTCAAAGGATCAGGTCTTGATGGTTGTCGAGCTCCATGATGGTCATCTTGTGTGGCATGTGTGAATTCATCTTCTCCTGTGAATGGACTAAGCAGCCTTTGACTTTCTCTTCGTAGGTCTCCAGTTCCAAGTTGAGTTACATTTCCACTGTCACTCCCTTCATCATCATTTGGTGGTTGTGAGGTATCATCTGTATCACTCTCACCACCTAAACCTGGAGTTCCATTACGAGAATGTTCTGATGAACTAATGTATTCTTCAACATTAATGTCCATTTCAGTAGCAATTCTTGAACTTGGTCTACCTTGTTCTTCATCTAGTACTGGTTGTCCATTTTCTTGCAACCACTCTAGTATAGGATCCTCATCTTCGTCCTCATTGTATATATATGCCAAATCAATTGGGTCGAAGTGATCCTTATCTTCTCTTTCTCTGATATGTTTTATTCTCAGCCTCATGTTATAGTGTACAAACACAAGATCATTTAATCTTTGAGTTCCCAATCTGTTTCTTCTTTTTGTATGAATAAGATTAAATGTGCTTCAATTTCTTTCACATCCTGAAGCTGAGGCAGTTTGAGATAAAATCTTTATTGCAATTTTTCTTAAATTTGGAGCATCT
>JAMKQA010013775.1:0-11931 GCA_024699735.1 Posidonia australis
AAATACATAGTAATTGAGCAACAATAATAATCTGCAAAGATTCCAAATCCCATCACACACGCAGATTTAATCATCAAACCATACTGTAGCATGCCATACATCCATAATGCAGCTATGTATACGATTAAGAGGAGCAATCAATTAAAAAAAAAATCAATAGAACTAAGTATGAAATATCCCAAACAACACTTGCCAACCCTAGTCTATATACACACACAGAGCATAATCAAAAGATAATCTGTTGAACCAAAACAGAAATTAATCCTTCTACTGTTTTGGTAAATCCCGGTATTGGTAAAATAATCTGATGACAGATAATCTGCTGAACCAAAACAGAAATTAAAAGAAGAAGTGACGTTTAATCCTTCTACTGAACTAAAACAGATAATCTACTGATGACAGATAAATTGCTGAACCAAAACAGATAATCTACTGATGACAGATAATCACTCTACTGTTTTGGTAGATACATAGCATAACTTACAAATCCAGAACGAGAAGAAGAAGTGACGTTGGAAAATCAGGGACACACCTTCGAGGAGGTGCCGCGATGGGGGGAGGCTCACTTCGACGATAGGCGGGAGGAGGTGTAGAACGTTGGAGCACGTCGATGGGGGGAGGCTCGCTCCGGCGACAGGCGAGAGGAGGAGGTGCTACGGAGGAGCACCGTCGAGGATGCGGAGGAGGTCGAGTGACAGAGGAGAGGCGGAGGAGGAGGCAGATGAGTATTTAGGGTAAGAAAGAAAGGGACAAAACGACCTGCGTCGAGGTATTTTATATCTGAATTAGCGAGGACTTTAATGAGGACATTTCCTCGCTATGCAAGTAAGCGAGGACATTGCGAGAAAAAAAATCCTCGCAAAAAAATCGCTATGGTATTGCGAGGACATTTCCTCGCAAAATCCCCGCTATATGTTATCGTTATATTATTACGAGGACATGTCCTCGCTAAGTCCTCGCTCTTTGTCCTCGTAAAATCTAATTTTTCTTGTAATGTTAGTTAAGGCTTGGTGTTTTAGTCCTTGTTGCTTGTGTATTTTAAAAATTATTAAAAAATATATAGATAAGTTTAAAAATTAAATAAAATATTTTATTAATTTTATAATAATTTAAATTACAAAAAAAGTATTTATCATAGGTTTTAAATTGAAATAATATTATACTATTAAAAAAATAATTTTACAATGAAATAAATCACTATTTAGTATAAGTTTTAAATTTCTTCTTAATATATTTATTGCAACACTAATATTAGTAGCATTATTAAAAGAAATTGTATTAATTTTATTATTTATTTTTAACTAGCTTGCAATTTTTTATACAACATTTACAATAACTTTACCAGTATGTAGATGATTAAATATTTTCAAAGTAATTATTCTTTTATGTGATTTTCAATTTATATCTATCTAATGTGTAGTTAAATACAAGTAAGGAAATTTATTTGGATCTTTCTAAACAACAGAAGTTAATAATATTTTACATAATAAACTAAAAAAAATTTGTATTAAAATATCATTATCTCGATTAAATTGTTTGTGTATTATATTTTTTAATTGTATTTTTAGAATGACTTTTAAATTGTGGATTTACATGTTTGCATACAATTAGCAAATTTTTTATTTTCAGAAAATATAAAACATTGTTGATTTTAAATTATAAATTTAGTTAATTCATGTTTCGTTTCTTCTGTTGAATTTTGCCAATTAATTACATCATTAGATCCTACTTGCAATTGAGTTTGTTTTAATTCTGTTTTTTCTTCTAATTGATTTTTACTTTATAATTTAAAAGATGCCTATTTAGATGACCATTACCCTCCCCCTTTTTTAAAACTAAAGTATTTACTACAATAATTATAATAACATGTTTTATCATCGGTTGGGTCTGGAGTTAAATCTTTCCAATAAGGAACTACTTTTTCCTTAACTTTTTGAGTGGTCGTAGATTGGATTTATGAACTTATATTTTCTATAGAATCTTGAGTTAGAATATCTTATTTTGATGAACTAGTTATTGTAACTAATTAAAATAATAAAAAATAAAATTAAAAAATAGAGGGTAAAGAAGTAGAGAAATTAAAAGGATTAGAAGTAGAAACATTTGTAACGATGGAGACAGAATAGTGAAGCGATGAAGGTGAAGTGTGGGAGCAGTGGACGGGAATCGTGGGCATTGAAGTGGAAGTATAATACTAACAATGAATGGAGAGAGTAGAGAAGTTCCGAAAAAATGAGATAGTGTGGGGAATTCATATAGGAAAAAAAGAAAGAGACAGAATTAGAGAAGTTAGAAAAAATTCCAACTTTCTAGCCATTGGCAACGTTTGGAAAATCCAACCATTGTAGGGTCGACTAGACTTGAGCCCTTACGAGCTCAAGCTAGGTTGGGCTCTTGTGCACCATACCGTAGGCCTAACGTATCTCAATTGGGAAGACAGGCCAGGTTGGTTGGGGTCGAGCTCCTAAAAGGCCAGGTTGAGTCCAAACCACGCAATGGTTGTCCTATCCTTTTTACACTTTTATTCCTAAGCATTATCATTACTTAGATAACATTTGGTAACGATTATTTTCCACAGCTTATTGGAAATAATCACTTATGGATAAAAATTGAACTAAATACATAAAAAAAACCAACTTATTTAAAAAAATCAGTTTATTTCTCATATGTAAAACTCATTAAAAACGCTAAAAATGAAAAACTATGGGAGATATTTTTTTACAAAAAAATTAACTTTTTACTATAATCTGTTTGTCTATAATTTTTACCAAACGTAGCCTTTATGTTATTAGTCAAATAACCACCAAAACACGTTCTCACATACTTTAAAGGCACACATGTCACATTTACAATATATTGAAAATTTCCAATGTCAACACCTACATTTTATATTAACCCTGTGTAAGAGTATAGTATTCTTTGTATTGTCGATTGTAACATCAACATGCTAAGGTTGTGGTTAGTAAATATTTTAGATCTAGTTTTGACAAGAAAATAAAGTCAGCTTCCTATACAATTTGTCACAGTTTCTGCTATACAAATTTAACAGAAGACAAAAGTAGAATGAGTAAACCTCTAGTCAGAAGCTAGAATATGTGAAAAATTCAAAAGTGAGAATCTTTACCGACCACAACAAAAACAATTGAAGTAGTAACAAATGAAACTAACCAATTGTCCACAATGGACTTCTGACAAATTAGAAACTTTAGTTTAATAATTAGGGAATGCATCGATAAAGTAGCTATTTTACCTTGTGCCAAATATAAATAAGACTCATTTGGATTTTATCTGATAAATCCTAGGCAATTAAAACCTAGCACTGTTGTCATATAGTTCACACCACAGGCTGGTCAAAGCAAGATACCTGGGAAGCGTCTCCTTTTTCTTTTCTTTTTTGGTGGTAAGAGACGGTAATCCAGGTTTTGTTCATAAGAATGACCACACCACTAGCTCAGACGAATAAACCCTGTAATGGTAATTAGCTACCATATACTGTTCCGGATATCTTCAGCTGAACAACGTGAATTCTCCATCACTTGCACAGACGCTTCCACAGAATCCAACACAACAAAAGAAACGTGTCCGAGTGAAACCGGAAGACCCAACTCCCAACCGGAGGAGGAGATCACCCAGCATCCGCTCCACATGCAGGCCAAGAAGGAAGCCGAACCACAGTTGCCTCACACGGCTCGGCGCCGGTGGAACAGCGCTGGCGGTCGATAACCATGTCGTGGACGCGATGTCCAAGGCGAAGACGAGTGGGCAAGGCACCAACCTCTGTACGGTCCAAACCTTCCGAAGCACCTCAGGCACCATCCCATATCACGGACGGTGAAGGTAGAGCCCGGCCGGCCACAGGGTAACCATACATATATACCAGCATCCGAGTGCCATGTCCATCCACAACCTCGGCAACGATCGCTCCACATCAAACTTAGTCCTCCGGAGAGTCCATCCGCTGGTGCAATCCAGAAGTGCTCCAACGGAAAAGTATTCACTTCACCGCCAAGTTTGAAAGCGGCAACAGAGCATATGGCGTCCATCGAAAGTACTGCAGGGGCGATAGTCGAGCCAATGGGAGCCCGAACATGCCAAATTGTAGAGGAACCCCGTGGTCCTCTACAATTCCATGACAGAAGATTCATAATAGTGTTTGGCTGGAGCGCGATGGAGCCACCACCGGAAAAGAAAAAGACTAGCTACTTCCTCGCTCAGGCTGATTCTCCCAGCCTCCAAGCATAGGAACATCCTTTCCCAACAAGGTTCACGGTACAGGCCCTCTTAGCACGCAAACACCCACCCATCCTTCCCTCCTTTCCCTCACACCATTATGGAAATTAAGATCACCATTGGCATCACATTCTCATTTGTTGCATTGGGTTTGCTCTTGATCTATAGCGAGGAAATCTTGAAAGGTGGGTCGTATAAAAGTTTAATAATTAAAAAAAATTATTTAATAAAAAATATATATATTATATTAAAATTATAAATTATAATAAAAATAATACTTATATTACAAAATTCCATGATGAGATCGCATATTCTCAAATCGTTCCATAATGATTTTGTTGTTGATCTTATCGACTACATCTCGTTCAATGTAAGTAACTAGACAATCATTCATCAATCTTTTTACGATACTCATTGTAAAGAATATTCTTTTCACAAAAGCAATAGTAACAAGAAGTAGTAATGCTAACTTCAAAAATCGACTTATAAGAAAATAAACATGATTCGTTTTCAATTCCATAACTTTCTGAGCAAGTACAGAATACTTTTTACATTGACAAATTTAGGATTACTACGGACATCTAATATATATGTATCAAGTTGATTCTCAAGTCTATCAAATTCTTTACTATAGAAATCAAAAGAATAAAATTTTGTAAGTTTAATCAACTTCTCTTTATTAAAAAGGACAAAATTATGACTTAGATTAAAATATACAACACATAGAAGTAATTTTGTGTTTCTCTCGCAAAAACAATCATTGAACTCATTGATTGACAAATCAATTACAGTGTTGAAAATATCAAATTGAAAATGATGAAGATTCATCTTCTCTTCCTGACCATGTCGTGATCTCCCTGATTCTTGAAAAATTATGCCCATATTTTTAACTTTTATATTGTACTTTTCAATAAATGAACATGTTTTTAAAAACAATGACATCCATTCATTGTCATCATTTCTTAAGGGATTTAACCACCTTCGATAAACTTTCAATAAATTAATAACATTCACGATATCTTGATCCTTTCTCTATAATGCATTTGATAAATCATATGCAATTCCTAAAATTATTTTCATTAAGTGTAACAAATACAAAGTTATATGTCTACGTAAGGTTCAGATAGGTATTTGCCTATCCTTTTATCTTTACATTTTCACCATCAATTTTAAAGATTTGAAGAACATTTGCAACTGATGAAAATATAATAGTTAAATTCACTAAAATAGCATAATCTTAATCCCAATGTGTTTTACTTGCTCTTTTGACTCCAAGTTCCTAATTTTTACTTGTGCCACTTTAAGCTTCCCTAAATTCATGTTTTTTAACCACTCTTTCAACTTTTTTAGTCCTAAGACTATCAAATCGCTTGCATGAACCTCTAATACAATTCATTACCATGAAATTATATCAAATAATGAAATAACTTCCACATGATCTTCGGTAACTGCTACAAGTATCAACTAAAGTTGACAAGTAAAACAATGAATGTAGAAAGTCCAAGGATTTTCTTTTAGAATTAAAGTTTTTAACCCATTAAACTCTTCTCATATGTTGCTAGCACCATCATAACCTTGACCGCACAAATTAGTAATGCTAAGTACAAATGTATACAATAAATCATAAATAGCATTTTTAAGTGACAAAGTACTTGTGTCACTAACATGCACAAGGGCGACAAAATACTCAATGATGTAGCCATTTTTGTTTACATACCGTAACACTATTGCTATTTGTTCTTTTGATGTTATATCACGAGATTTATCAACTAGAATAGTAAAAAATAATTACCAATATCTTTGACAATCTGTTCAAATGTTTCACTTGCTAATGGAGACATAATATCCTTTTAAATTTCTGATGATGTTAGTTTGTTATTCCTTCGAGCATTCTTCAACAAAACTATTTCAATTTCTTCATTATGTGTAGTCAACCACTTCAATAATTCAAGAAATTTTCCTTGATTTGAGGATTTTTTATATTCGTCGTGACTATGAAAAGATAAACCTTGATGTAAGAGAAAGCATAAGTAATTAATGGAAGCATCCAAACAAACATTGTATTTCTTTTTATCTCTTTCTAATTACTTAGATATGAAAGTAGAAATACTTTGTTCTTCATTTATTAGAGTCTTATACTTCAACTTAGAAGAATTAAGTAAATTATTGTGCTTCCTAACATAATTATATAACCTCTGCTTGTTATTCCAAGTATTAAATTCTTTAAATTCTCTTGTCACAAAAGTTGAATCAATACCTACTTCTGGACAAACATAAGAAAAAAAAGTATCTTTCCCCATATTGTACTCCAACTAATCATTAAACTTAACAAATCACTCAACATTGAAACAACATTTGCAATTTCAAAACATGATATATGGATAATCACGTCCTCAAGGTTTACAAAGACCTTTTTACAAATATGTTCGATCATTAACATGATAACTTACTATATGTGGTCTTAAATTAAGATTTGAAATTAGATTTTCGATCTGGAATTCAAAATAAACTTTCTTTAAACTTGAAGATAGTGGTTGACTACATTCTTGACTGCTAGTAGTAAAATTAAGTTTACTTTTCATTAAGGATCCCTCTAAAAGTTTCTTTTTTATTAAATATTTATCCACATCTGTTTACAAAATACAACTTCATAATAAGGACTATATATATAACATGAAAGAAAATAACATCGTAACAAATATTCAGAAAAAATAAAATAAGAATAACAAAGATATTAATTGAGCATATATTGAATTTAACAAAGAAATAACAAAAATTACAAAGATTCACTAAGCATATATGACCCACCTGTATATATGTGATTCCGCCATTGCTCTTAATCACCTACGACTCAGAGAAAAGAGTCTGTCTCTGGCAACAATCTCCGAGACTTCCTATCACCACCTATCAAGCATTCCGCTGCCACCTCCAGTGTGCTTCGCCTAGAAAAAAACGATTCGGAGAATCCAAGAGATTGTCGGATTTGAAAGGGACGATGGGTCTTCTTACCGAAAATTGAGCTTGAACCGAATGCTGGAAGTGGGATATCAACCACGCCCAAAGCATGGACTACAGCAAAACTGTAGAAAGAACTCAAACTACGATAATTTACGTATCAAAGCTTCATATAACATAAATGATCACACGATAAACACTGTAATATAAATTCAGATTTCCTTGTCTAAATTAAAATTTTAGAGTCAAAATAGAGGGATACATATAATAAGCGAGCCATTCTGCCACCACTCATGGAAAAATTTCCAAATGTCCTTGTTCTGCTCCTTTCTAGCTAATAATGGTCCTAAAGCTTTCTACGAGAAAAATGATTATCGTTAGGATTCCTCCTTCCACTGAAAAGCGCCACTGCCTTCCCTACAGGAGGCTTTAGAGGACCTTTCTTCTCGTTACAATGTGAAAATATGTCATCTCCATTAAAGAAATCTTTCTCCTGAAAATGAAATAAGTTACAGGTAAATAAAAGGAACGTTTAATTTACAAGGAAAACAATCAACAACAAGAGTAAAGTGCAAAAATTTACCTGCTTATTGTTTTTTTTCTTTCTGGGATAAAGAAATTTTTGGGGTAGTTGGTCTTCCCGCAGAATAAGGTTTTTTGTGATACCATCTCTACCACCTTGGGGCAGAGGAAGTGAAAACTGTAGAGCACATTTCCCCCCCATTAGAACAGAACAAAGGCGGACTTATCAAGGAATAAATTATCACAAGGGCAGATTATCAAACACCTTCAACAATACTACAGTCAACTAGAAAAAAGTTTAAGCTGAAACAATTCTATATTGCAGCTGGATCTAAAAAAGAAGAGGACGTTAGACAAAATAGTAGCAATACATATACCAGAGTGTCATGGACCATATCCAAAGCTCTGATCTATATCAACAGTTTCTAACACTACAAGATCCTTGTTTTTTAATTTATATTTAGATTCTTACATTCATAAGGTACACAAAGAAACCTATACAAAAAATGAAAACTATAGTCATAGTTATCTAAACACGAACAGCATTTGGGATTGGATAAATTAAACTTATCATCTCTTAAAAGAACATCCAAACTGGATTTTTGTGGTAAATCTTAGTAAACAATTCCAAGTATGCAAGGAATAGCAATACATGCTCTGATGGAACCAACACCTTTTTACTTTCTTACAAATTATGCATGATAAGAACTAAAGTTAGCCAAGACAAAGGATTTTGGTACATCATCAGTGGCTATCGTGTTGCATTAGCCTGTGCCACAACACTAGAACAATCATTTTTTTTATGGACATCAAATCTCAGCAAAATAAGCAGCATAAATAATATTGAAAAAGGCTTTGAACAGAATAATATTGATAAGCTTCAAACCAAGGTTATCCAGGTGCCAAGGTGTCTAGGTGATAAACTAGGGTGCCGCACCTTGGGCACCTAGGCACCTAGGTGCCACAAGTAAATTAAATAAAAAACAAACTTTTAGATTTTCTCCCCATATATTATATTCTTGTATGTAATTACACAATGATATTTCCATTCAGAACACAATTCAACACTAACATATTGAAACATAATGCATGGTTGGGTGTTGAAACACCCAACTTGCTTAGAAAGCCTTGATGCCTAGGCGGGTGCTTTGATAAGTATGCTCCAAATTATACGTGGAATTTCTCATCTGAAATTTTTTGACAACATATGCAATAATGCAAACACTGTTATTTTTTATCGTATGATTAAATAACTTATGTAATACAAAATCATAAGTACAAGATGTGTAAGAACAAGAATGAGTAAGATCCTTATGATGGAAGTGGAATCTATAGGATTATACTTACTTTCGTGCCTCTTAGATTGATGCGTGGCCGACGAGCTGCAAGAATTATTCCATTTTCGCCCACTGTTACAGAGACTTTGCGTAAAGTACCACCATTGCCACATTTTGGGCAAAATATTCGCCCTATTTCTGCAGTCACTTTGTTGCAGGCATGACATTTCAACACCCACCTGTGATGGTGAAAAAGAATTTTTTTGGCAACTAAGTAGTGCAAATTTACAAGCTTGGTGCAAGAAAACCACTAAATGAATGTGGTTTCATAAAGAGTGAATTTTTGGGTCTGTAAGGGGAATGCCAAACAGTGGATGCTCAGGTCATTTGGGTAGACATTCAATAATATGACAGACATTGTTGCATGATTTTTAGCAATATGGTATTCATAGGAAGAGACATACCTATGCAGTTGACGAATCTGCATACCACCCGGCACCACAAGTCTCAGACCAATCTGCAGGAGAACATTTTGCATTGCAAAATCACTTGTCACACAGGCTACAGTTGACTCAGACAAGGATCTGAGAGCCCAGCTCTGCTCACTACTAGCATCATCTGTCTGAGATATATCAACACTTCCATCAGTCTGACTTGAGATCTCCAACTGATCCAATTCTCTCACACAAACCTCAACTTCATCTCCTTCAAGACTATTTGAAGCTGAATCTACCATTACAGAATCAAATACTGGAGCTGAGCTGGGAGTTTCAAACTCTTCATCTTTTGGCGTACCATCTGCTTCCTTGGAATATTGATGTCCAAGAATCTCAGGGCATTCTGACCCACCATCAGATTGAATATCAGAGCTCTCAACAATGGAAGCATTTGTGCTAACCTCTACGTCATGAGTGACTTTATCTGGTTCCTCTGTCAATTCACACCTTGCTTTTCTTCTGAGATATCTTCTGTGAGTCCTTCTATTGACTGCAGGCCTCCAATCATCAGAATTATGATCACATTCTCCTTGAGAAGCATCTATTCCATCAGCGACCATCTTCTTACCCTCAATATTTATCTCTTTCTTTGGGCGATTATATCGTCTAACCCTCTGAGGCACATGATTTCCATTCTCTTGCCCATCACTATCGCTAACAACTTCATTCGTGGTAAGTTCATCAAAATTAAGATCTTTTAGTGAGAGGATCCTAGAATTATTATTCGAGTTATCTCCCTCTGCAAAATTCTCTAAAGCTTCCCATTCTGCTAAATTAGGAACATTTTTCCCCCAACCAGGCATCTCTGCCTCTGGTAAATTTTTCACATTTACCATGCGAAGTGGGGGAGGGCTTTCCCTCAGATGACTAGTCCCATGAATCTGAGATTCCAACGTATACGCCAAAGCAATAACTTTAAGATCAACATCTGAAAGGGTCTGCAGGTCTCCAGTTTCCCTTGCAAATTTGACAACTGCAATTCGTCAAACAACCAGTCAATTCATGTTCATGCTAAAACTGCCATACACAGAATACAATAAAACAAGAAATTGAAAAATGAACAATAAAAAAAATGCAACAGAGAAAATTGACTAAAAATTCCACTCTCAAATGACAAACACGACAAAAAAACAGACTGAAAGCCTTAACAGATTGCAAGCTCGTCCAAATCATAGAGCAACAACTTCACATTTTATCATGACAAAATCCTTTCGAAGGACCCCCATCATTTACAACAGAACGAGAAAGACAGATGCAAAGGCGTCACCTTTCTTGATGGCATCAGGAGTAGGCTCCATGGTCTCCACATGAATCGGCAAAAGCACCAGCCTCTGCCTCGAAACAGGATCCCGAACCTCATCCAACACCTCGCTCACCGTCACAACCTTGTCCGCACTTTTCGTGAGTTTGTCCCCGTGGATAATCGCGTTTGCATCGGCCACCGCAACAGAAATTCCCTTGCTCGACATCTGGTTCCCGAACACGCGGCTCGAGATCGGCTCCTGGGACTTGGGAGTTGCCTCGCCCGGCGGCGCATCTGCCCAACAACATCCAGCAGCAGAAGGCGCAAGCGCAAACGCAGGGGCGGGCGCAAGCGCGGGGAAGTCTTCGGCGTCCATTCGAACAAACAGAAAAGGCTAGGTTTCCGCGACAGAAAAAAGAAACCAAATAAACCCTAGCCGAATACTTTTATCTAATAAACACGTTTTGGTTAGGCGTAGCAAGTCTTGGTCGGATCCGTAACCTTAGACTTATTTTTTTTTTATGGATCTAGGTTTAGATCCGTAATCTAAAAATTAAATCTAAATCTAAATCCATAAAGACAATAGATCTAGATTCAAACCTTAGGTCGGATGGATCTATTTAAAAGTATATAGTTTTTTTACATTTTTATGTCATATTTTTTAAAATATTTTTTTAAGAAGATAAATTTTTAATTGTAAATAAAAAAATTATTTAACCTTACATACATCATTAACTTCATTTGATATGATATCAATAGACCTGTGAAACGGGTCGTGTCGTGTATCTATCGTGTCGTGTATAAACGTGTATAATATATGTATATAGTAAACCCAAACACGATCCATTTTAATTGTCGTGTACTTATTACTAAACTCAAACACGAACTTTCTATTAACGTGTATGCACGACACGACCCGTTAAGGACACGTTTAAGTGAATCGTGTTGTTTTGACACGATAACGATCCGATTGACACGAGTACACGTTTACACATTTATTACACGGTTACACGTATATTACACGGTTACACGCATATTACACGTTACACGAATATACGTTTAGTACACGTTTAACATTTACATGTTTTGTACATGTTATGTACATACAGAAAAATCAAACACAAATTAATGAATTATGAAACCAATCATTCAACAATATTTCACGAATTTCATTGTTCCATGTATTAATATTCCAAGTCTACAACAC
>JAMKQA010013776.1:0-10733 GCA_024699735.1 Posidonia australis
GTTAGAAATTATGGTGAAACATCTAGTAGTCAAGCATCTAATTTTTTAGGATCACAAATAAGTAGTAGTAGTGGTAGTTCTTTATGGAGTAGATTAAATAAAAAAAAGAAAAAATATATAAAATCAAGTACAAATAATGAATTAGATAATTATTTAGAATCTCTAATTACTTTTAGTGATTTAGAAATAGATAACTTAAATATATTAAAGTGGCGGTCTACTATAGCTATTAGGTTTCCTATAGTAGCAAAAATAACAAAAGATTTACTGACGATTCCGACGTCAACTGTGGCATCAGAATCTACATTTTCTACAGGAAAAAGAGTATTAAATGATAAAAGATGTAGATTATCAGAGAAGTCTATAGAAGCCTCTGTCTGCTTAAAAGAATGGTACGATGCGGTTGACCGTCTTCAAGGATTGGGCTTGAAGTCTGAATCAGAAGAAGACGATGATGCGACATCAACTTCAACAGACAGAATAGACTCCCTAAATGAATAATTCTTGATGTAAAATTTTTTAAAAAAAATGTAAAACAAATGATGTAAATATCTTTTGTATTTTTTATGTAAAAAAATTGTTGTATTTCAAATATTTTTTTTATTAATAAAAAAAAATTTAAAATTCATTTTAGACCCGATAGACCGACCTAACTCACCAACCCATAGGTTGCAGGAACAGGTCCGATCCAGTCCAACCCCGACGATCCTTAGGGCCAACTCGGCCCGGTCCAAGTCCGGACAGACTGGCCATTTCTTGGGCCGGATGTTTTCCAACTCTAGGTACGGATAGTCACAGAGAAGACTTCCTCCACCCCCAAAACCCCCAAAAAAACCCATATCACACTCCAGTACGACCCCCACTGTCACTCACGCGCAGCACCGACAGCACCGCCGTGATGGGAAACCGGACAAGCACCTTCCCCTCCCGGTACGACGACGACGAAGACGACCACCGACCCCCCACTCCTCCCTCGGAGCCAATCCAACGCCCACCGCCAGCCCCGCCTCGCCCTGCACCGACCTCCACGGGCCGGGTCCTCGGCCGCCCAATGGAGGACGTGCGCGCCACCTACGCCTTCGGCCGCGAGCTTGGCCGGGGCCAGTTCGGGGTTACCTACCTCGTCACCCACCGTGAAACCAAGCAGACCTTCGCCTGCAAGTCCATTCCCGTCCGGAAGCTCCCCACCAAGGAGGACGTCGAGGATGTCCGCCGCGAGGTCCAGATGATGCACCATCTCACGGGGCACCGGAACATTGTGGAGCTGAAGGGGGCGTACGAGGACCGGGTGTCGGTGAACCTCGTGATGGAGCTGTGCGAGGGCGGGGAGCTGTTCGACAGGATTATTTCCAAGGGGTGTTACTCGGAACGGGCTGCGGCGATGCTGTTCAGGCAGATTGTGACCATTGTACATATCTGCCATTCCATGGGGGTCATGCACAGGGATCTCAAGCCGGAGAACTTCTTGTTCCTGAGCGCCAAGGAGGATTCGCCGCTGAAAGCCACGGATTTCGGCCTGTCTGTGTTCTTCAAGCCTGGTAAATTCACTTTGTCCAATTGATTGGGGATTTTGTTTTCTTGACGTTACTAACATCAGATTGCGTAAGCGCTGAACCAGTTGCTAACATCAAGTCTGTAAACAGGTTTATGTGTACATTTCAAATGTTATCAGTTGAAAAAAGAAAATTTAACATCAGTTCTCATTGAAGAGTGAAATTTTATGTACTGTGACAATGTTCATAATTTTAGAATGTAGCACTACAAACAATTGAAACTAGAATGTAAACTTCATTACTCATAAAAAACCTAGACACATGGAGCTCATTTTACCAATGTATGTGTGCCAAATCTTTACATTTAAATATTACTTATGGTAATTTGATTAATCAAAGTTGTGTCGATATGTTAACTAAAAGACATGAAGGATATAACCATATATGTGTCACATATTTCAATTTTAATTATTGTAATTTGACTAATCAATCGGGGGTTAATTATTGTAATTTGACTAATCAATCGGGGGTAAAATTAGAATTTCAAAAACATGATGATGCTAGCTGCACAACCAAAATTTAGCCAAGTTGGAAATTTTTGGCAGCTTATAGTCACATGGTTAGATTAGCCATGATTTGTTGTCAAGGGTGCAAATTGAGTGAATACGGATCGGATGTATCTTTTATCATATTCCTGTTTGTTTAAAAATTTCGAATATGGATATAGGCATGTGTTGGATGTGAAAAATGAAAACTTGTTTGGAAAAATCTAGTACAATTATCTCTTGGATATTTTTCAAATATTCAATATGGGAAAAATAAAATTTGGATATGTAAAAAAGAAGAATATTAATAGAGTCTAATACAAGTATAGATTTGATGAAATATTGGTATAATAATTCATAAATTATAGATCCCCAAGATGAATGTCAACTTTATAAAAGATATTCATTATTAAATTACAGATCTATACCTATTCTCAATTTAATTACGAAAGTATGCCTCTGACACACCTGGTTGTTGTGGGCCCTTTGAAGTCATATCTTATATTTCAAATGAACTCAGTAGTGGTACTACAAAGTTATCTTCAAAATCAATGGACTGGGCATTTGCCCTACTACTGTTGCCCTCCTTTTCCCTTAACCCTTTCTCTGGTCTCCCATATATCTCACATATCTTCCCCCACATCCCTTGTGAAACTACCCCATACTATCTTCAAATATTTTTTGGTTTATACCACGTGTTTTCAAGCTTCCATGGCCTTGAGTTTGGAACACCCAATTTCAACCAAGAACTCAAGATTAGTTTCTCTTTTACCTTCTTCTTTCTTGCATGTTGATGTGTTGGAAACTTGCATAGATTTATTTAGAATATCAAAATACATGCAAATTGATCACTTGTATACATGGATTAAAGGTGGGCCTGTTGTATAAAACATGTAATTATTTTTTTGTGTGTATGGGTGGCTTTTATCAATCAAGAAAAATGAAACCTTTTGTAGTTATGCTATTGCAAGTGATTTGCACAAGCTTAACATCAATCTTATGTGTTTTTTTAAAACTTGGCACAAATTGCACGGAGTGCCAGCAATGGACTTGGTACTTTAGGTGCCGAGTTCTAATAAAGCACTTGGTATCTTCATTGCTGAGTTCTCCAAAAGAATAATAAAAAAACTTGATGCCTTAATGGGACCCAATATTGGCATGCCAAAAGCATATTTTTGTAGTTAAACTGAGAATAGGTAAAGAACTGTAATTCCATAAAGAATGAAGCATAGATAAAAATGATTTCCAAATATAAACATAATCATAACTTGTAAATAATAAATCTACAATGACCACAAATAGAGTGCAAATAGAGTCAATTTGGAGTGGATATGTGCTTATCCATATTCATATGCAATCAGATACGTTCCCAATACGACAATTGATTTTCATATTTAATACTAAATATGGATAAAATAATAATCAAATCTCAAGTGAATGCATGATGAAATAAACATAAAATAAATTATGGTTTTTTTAATTTATAAATAAATTCATATAATATTTTGAATAATAATTATTTTTTTAATTATAAATATTTTAGGCAATAATAAAAAAATATTTTAGATGTAATTTTTTAACATGTACATATCATTGGTATGGTGGTTAAGGCCTTTGTTTGACCAGAAAGATTATATGTTCAAATCATTGTCACACATCTTTTTATAGAATAATAAAAATCCAAAAATCTAGATATCTGTATTCATATTTTGGAAATAACTGTAACATCAGAATTTGTAGTCATATTTGAAAAAAAATCAATGAACCATTATCCTTATTCAAACCAATATTCAGTTATATAAAATAAACATCCATGTTTGGAAAAATCCAGATGCGAATAGGTATTCGTTCTAATATCCGTATCCATATCAAACCCCTATTTGCTGTTGTCACAAACATGTTTTCTAATCTTAACCAATTTTTACTGTGTGGTTGGACAATTAGCCGTCATTCCAAATGATGCCAAAGGAAATTTCTTGCTTATATGGTAATATATATGCATTTACAACTGTTACACCAAATTAGAAAAGCAAGTTCAACAAATTAATTCCAATAACTAATTCAAAATCGTTTTTTTAAAAACATCCCTCTGCAAACCCAACAGATTCAAAACATCCGTTGGGCAATGACACTGAGTTTGTCTTGGAAAAATGCAAAACATTGTATGACAGTGGATTCGTAAATGAGTATATTCATAGTGAAGCTTATAGATTAAGTCAAGAGTCTTTAGCATTAGCTCCTACCAGGAGTATAGATTCATTTGGACGGTTAAAATCCACAATTTCATAACTAAAAAAATGATGGTTTTCACTGATCTAATTGTACAACCACTTGGTCAAGTTGCGGGTAAAAATCCCAATAGGTGTAGAAAAAAAAAAACTTGGTCAAGTGGTAAAGTTTGTTTGTGGTTGTACGAGAGGTCAGGATTTTGAATCCCATGGACATCACCTACTGGCGTTGGTAAAACACAAAGGTGGAAAAACATGCTATCAGCATGACTTTTTTCATGATCTTAATGAGATTTTATACACTATAAATGCTTAGGTCCACTCAGGATAAATCCAAGCACTGGTTGGTAATAATGCTGATTGTTACCATGCTTGCAAACTATTTAAACCAGATGCCTTGCTCTTTCAAATTTTAATTGACAAGATAGTGCGGGTTTCACTTTTACCTTGTTCTAATAGATGCATTTTGCTGTTGTAGGGGAAGAATTTAAAGACCTTGTTGGAAGTGCATATTATGTGGCCCCTGAAGTTTTACGACACTGTTATGGGCCAGAGGCGGATATTTGGAGTGCTGGAGTGATACTTTACATTCTTCTTTCAGGAGTACCTCCTTTTTGGGCTGGTATTGACACATTAGATCTTCTAATACCCTGTATCCATTTGATAAATAAAAAATACCCTGTATCCATTAATTTTTGTGAACTAACTACATTGCTATTTTTCAACATAACAGAGAATGAGCAAGGTATATTTGATGCTATTCTGCATGGAAATATTGATTTCTCATCAGATCCTTGGCCATCCATATCAAGCAGTGCAAAGGATTTGATAAAGAGCATGGTTCATCATGATCCCACAGAGAGGCCCTCAGCAGTTGATATTCTGAGTAAGTTTAAACTTGAGGAACCAAGTTCAGAAGCCCTTTTTACAGTTGTGGTGTTGTATCCATGGGTGATGCAACTTTCTCTTTTATCTAGTCACAAGAATTTTTTTTCTAAATCATACAAGTGAAAACAGAAACTAGTTTATCAAGTTACAGTCTGCACAGAATTATTAAACAGTCTCTGGTTGTCAAATTACACCTTCTAGTTCCTAGATGCTCTGAGGATTCTATTAGAGGGTTATTTTCTGTTTCCTTCAACTAAGATCCAAGCTAACCTTGAATACTAAATTTCGGAATGAGTGTTGAACATCTTTTGGATCCTTTTTTTTTCTTTTAATATTTCAGATTTTGATGTGCTTCTGTGTGGTAATTGACTTGTAAATGCACAGATCATCTTTGGATGAGAGAAGATGGAGAAGCACCAGATAAGCCAATCGATATCACAGTCTTGACCAGAATGAAGCAATTCATGGCTATGAATAAATTGAAAAAAGTAGCTCTAAAGGTGAGTCATTTGGTGTCATTAATTAGTTCATTTATTTTAATCACTAAATGCTTGAAATTTTACTTGCTTGACTGGACTTCGTATTTGCATAGGTCATTGCTGAAAATCTATCTGAAGAAGAAATCATGGGTATGAAAGAGATGTTCAGATCAATAGACACTGATAATAGTGGAACTATTACTTTTGAAGAACTTAAAGCTGGTTTACCAAAGTTGGGTTCAAAAATTTCAGACTCTGAAATTAGGCAGCTAATGGAAGCAGTATGATCCTCTTCTCTTGTTGAGTCTAGGATTGACATAATCCCTTGCTGATTTAAGATTTTGAATTTATCTTTAATTAAGGGAATATAGTGTCTCTCAAAAATATATCAGTAATCCATAATTGTAGGGAATCCTTTCTAAATCTTATCATGGTTCTTCTCCAAACCTGTATCATCACAATTGCTTTTAGATGCCTTTAAAGCAAATTTTCCTTTTGTTTTTCTATCTATACCTTTTGCAGTTGTTCATGGATCTAATGAGGAATCTTGTGCCCTTTTACATTAAATTGTTATTGTATGTCTGTAACAAAATGCCAGTTCTGACAAGTTTCCTAACTGCTGACTGCAAGTGCATTATTTTCAATCCAGGCTGATGTTGATGGCAATGGGACCATTGATTATATTGAATTCATAACAGCCACCATGCACTTGAACAGAATGGAAAGAGAAGATCATCTTTACAAGGCATTTGAGTATTTCGATGAGGACAAAAGCGGGTAAAGGTTCTCATGTCATGATCATGGCAATATTTCATAATTTATGATATTTTTTGTTTGTTTCTCATAAATTCAAACATCCTCTATGTTCAGCTACATTACAATGGATGAACTGGAGCTAGCCCTCAAAAAACACAACATGGGTGATGAAAAGACTATCAAAGAGATAATTTCTGAAGTTGATACTGATAATGTAAGTTATGTTTTTTATCTTGCAAACTGCTAATAGTAATGCATACTTCTTGAAAACCTTATGTAGAAACATTTGGAGACAAGAAATTTCTTTACTAAAGAGCCTGTGGGTTATCCTATTTCTTCAATACATTGAAGGATTTTTTGTTTTTGAGTTAACACATCAAAACTTACACACAAAATGGATCCCATCAGTAAATGAGAGTAGCAGACACATTATTGAAATTCCATGAAAGCAAAAAACACGAATGACTTATTTTGTTTATGTCCAAGAAGTTGGATGATTATTGTATCAATTCAATGATATCTGGTCTTTGTAGCAGCCTAAATTATAACAATGAAGAGAGTTCGAGAGAGACCATAACAAACCGGAAAAAAAACATGCTTTTGATGTTGATAAGAAATAAAAAACACTAAATTTATCATTACATGTAAGGAATGATATATAATAAAATATGCAAAATTTGTGAATTTCAAAATGTCTATAACTAAATCAGCTCAATGAGGTTGTATGTAGCCATTTGATTGTATACTTTTTGACCTTCTCTTTTATTTTGCCTTTTGACCTTATGCATTTAATCACACTCTAAACAGTACATAAGGTCCATCATCTAAAGGTCCTAAGTTTTAGTAAATTGTTGCAAT
The DNA here is from genome assembly GCA_024699735.1 of Posidonia australis. Classification (NCBI taxonomy): domain Eukaryota; kingdom Viridiplantae; phylum Streptophyta; class Magnoliopsida; order Alismatales; family Posidoniaceae; genus Posidonia; species Posidonia australis. The sequence continues at coordinate 7,248 of JAMKQA010013776.1, forward strand.
GCAATAATCATAACCCCTTCCTCTAAAGGTCCTAAGTTTTAGTAACTTTCGGATGTTAAAAATTAATGCTTTAATAAATTAAGAAAAACACAAAAGCTTTGAGATTAGATTATGGTGTAGACCATCTTGCTTGCTGTTAAGTCTGTAACTAAGTTGTAATTTAAATGAGCTCCCCATCTTGTATATTTACTTTGTTGGATATGTAATATGTATTAAAAAAAATGGAACCATTTGTTCCACAAAATCAAACTATAACCTGACATAGGTGATGCTTCCGTAGTCAAATAAATTTTATGATGTCTCTGAGGAATGTGATAGTTAACTTCTGCTAGCAAGATATTAAACTCAAAAGAAATCAACTATATCAAGTTGACAGATTTGAGAGTTCTTGATGAAAATATTTGACAGTTTCCCACTTTAAAGATGATGATATAGAAATCACCATGGTAATTCTCTTGATTTTGTAAGTTTGTTTCATGTATGAACTACTTCATATGTCATTTTGATGCACAATTATGAATCTTTAAAATATGATGACTAATAAACTTGTTCTTGTGAATCATAGCTCATGAATGAGGACATGATAGATGTTTTGATTTTTGTTTAAATATTTGGTTTTATGTCATTCTGATGCATGAGTTGAAATCTTTAAATAAAATTAAATTTATAAACTTAAATAAATATATATAGTGCTGTATCCATGTTGTATCGTATCCTAATTCTTAAAAAATTGTCGAATCACTGTCGTATCCAAATCCCATATCTGTATATGTGCTTCTTTGCCTGTTGGTAGCATTCATGGGACATAGTGTCACTGCTATACTGAGCATTATTTTTGGTTTAAAGTAGCTAAAATATCTCAATTGTTGTTGCTTTCTTTACTTTGCCTTGTGAATGCTAGGTAAGTGAAACACCTCCATCTTTATTCCTATAGAATTTATTTGACATTGATTGAATATATATTTCCGTTATCCGAATATCTAACAAGCAGTCAAAACTCAAAAGGAAATTATTTTCCATTTCGATTGCCTTCCTTCCATTTCAAGAATCCAATTTCCTACCATTTCCATTACCATTCGCTAGTACAAACGTAAAGCATGTTATGAATGAGAGGGTTCAAGTTTTATTCAGTAGATGTGTTAAAAACTATTAGATGCTGAATGGTCAGCTACAATTCCATGAGGTCTAACTACCAGGACTGAAAGATTATGATTGTTATAGTTTCTTATTTTTTTTACATAGTCAATTGCTGTACGTCACAAGTTCCAATTGCGATAATTTAGGTAACGCTTCTGCTTTTACAAAGCTTATTAACATCTTATACCATGTCTTGTCACAGGATGGAAGAATTAACTATGATGAATTTGTGGCCATGATGAGAAAAGGCAATGCAGATATTGCTTCAATGGCCAGAAGGCATAAATAAAAGTTCATCAGTCTTTATCCGTGCTAGATTTCACTTGATCATTTCAGTGATTCAGTCAGTGAGAATCTCCCCAAGATCGTGAGAACACTCCATAAATCTGCTGCCCCTGGATTTTCGTCAGTTGAGTATATCATAATCTATTTGGACAGGTCAGCATTCAGATATTGAAGAAGAACCTCCTTGTGCATTTTGTATTGGTTGTTAATTAGTAATTATTGTAATCAACCCTAAAAAAGCTGCACACAAGCTGTGTAATATTTATACTAGAAAAAAAATCAATATTTGCATAAAGAGTTATTGTAAAGTTTATTGGCATTTACATCCACTCATTACTGTGGAGTCTTGATCAGTCTACAGGACAGTACCGCAAGATGCTTTAGATCTGAGGCTCAAGCAGTGAAAGGACAGGTATGCTATGTTGAACAATGTTGTTTGGACTAGCTTGTGGAATTTCGTAGATAGATGATACAAATATAGAATTTTTCAGTTATTTAATTTCTAAATAATCAGTTTTTTTTCAATGAATGAGGTTGGTAGATATATTAAAAAGGATTGTGGCTGCGATAATCCAGGGCACACACCTGGAAAAAAGTTTACAGCAACCACAACAACATAACCATCAAAAGACTGGCCACAAACGGGAGGAACAATGCAGGAGGCACACATAAAGTGCTAAATGAAAGGAGGCCATGTAGAGGAAAAGAAGACAGAGAACCAGCAAACGACACCCAACAGCAGATGGCTACTTCATTAATTGGCCTCCTCCAAGAGGTCATCCTGCTCCAAGTCAATAAAGGGTCCAGCTCTTCCTCTCCGGTGATTGCATCCCGCTACAGGAAGGGATGCATCAGCAGTAACAGAGGGCTCAGGAATGGGCTCAGTAGCAGCAACTGCGTTGAGGTCCCGAATGGGAGGAATGTCTGCCACGAGAGCTCGCACTATCTTCATCCTACGCTTATTAATGGAAGCAATTGAGTCTAGGCTGCCCTGAAGGGAGAGATGATCTGCCCACCATAATAATTCGAGATGAATCGGTAACTACTCCACCGTGAAGAGGCTGTTGGGTAAGGCACCAAGGCTGTGTATCAGGAGTGTTGTTAAGTCCTGTGTTGGCAATGGTCTCAAGAAGGTTTGGAAGTGAGATCCAGATTGAGAAGCTCTTTCGGACCATCTTTGCTAGAGAGATCTTGTTCTTGGCTAAAGATACCTTTAATCGCAGGCTAGTCGTGCCACGGGTTCTACCAAAAGGCAATCAATTTCCTGTTAAGCAATGTGAAAGGATGAGCACTCATTGAAAAATGGGTATATTTTCATAAGTTAACTTCAAAGGAAGATTTATGAAAATTAATCGTGAGTTCTGAAATGAGTTGAAAATAGCAAAGAGTGTGCATGATATTAATAACATTTCTTTTGGTAGGCTCAATAAAGAGAAGGATGTTATTCCCATATTGGACATTAAGCACGATAGGTCCTCCATTATGGTTATGGAAGCGGATGTCAAGCGGATGTCGTCAAAAAGATTATTGGAGATGCCAAGAGCAAGCACTTAATTGAGAATATTGGTAATTAAAATGAAGAGCAAGGAGAGAGCGAGTCTTATTGTCTAATGCCATTGGAGGCCTCAAAAGTAATCATGGGCTGCACCTTTGATCAAAATGGAGAACTTAAGGGAGGATATGCAAGCCAAATCCAATTGATCCATCGGTCCCTAAACTCGTGCAGGGAAATAAGAAGGAAGTTCACAGCGACAAAAGTTTTTGTGAAATAAAATTTCATGACAACACTAGACTTGTTGAATGCATGGAGGTAGTGAATAATTTCCTACACCACTATGTAACAATCCGAGACCTTTGAAGGAAAGCACATTAAGGGTTTATTTGTGCACAAAATTTGACAGTAAATAGAATTCCAGAGTCTAACAGGATTTACTAGAAAATGGAAAGTAAGAGAAACTGATTTCCTGTTGACCAAGTTTCCTACTGTTTGTGTCTATTCAGGAAAACAAGGAAACGGGGAGGGGAGGACTGCGGAGAGGGGAGGACTGCGGGGAGGAGGAGGAC
>JAMKQA010013777.1:0-13557 GCA_024699735.1 Posidonia australis
CACAATGATAAGTTTCGCACTTATCGAGCAAAAGGAATAATGATAAGTTTCGCACTTATCGAGCAAACAGGAACAAATGATAAGTTTCGCACTTATCGAACAGAAAAGGGAGATGATAAGTTTCGCGCTTATCGAGCAAACGGGGCACAATGATAAGTTTCGCACTTATCGAGCAAAAGGAACCCAAATCCTAAGAATAAATAAAAGTGATTAATGTATGATTTTATGTAATTTTTGGCATGAGACCCAATTTATGATTTTAAAATGTGGTTTTCATGAATTAAGTTTGGACCCCAAAAGAGGGTCATGTGTTGCTTGGATAGATTCCTGCAACGAAAGGAAAATTTAAGAATAACCTAATAATGTGTTGTGGAATCATAAGGGTTGGTGTCGACAAAATGATAAGATATCAATTGTCAGATATGACCGTGGTTGCTGAGCTTGAGACGGTGTAGGCTGAGCCTGGGTTATTGAACCTAGTTGTTTGGGTCACCGATGGGACGTCGATAAAGACGTATCCCCACTCATAAATGAAAAGAAATTGAGGCCGGTTGGCAAGGGCGGTGTCCTCCCGTACGGGGAACTTCACCGCGATAATGTAGAGAGGTAAGGGAAATGGTGTCCTCACCTACTACTTGTGTACCTGGTTACCCCTGATAAAGGTAACATCAATAAAGAAAAGTGGAAATGAATAAGAAAAGTGTGTGGTTTTGTGAAAAAGAAAGGAATGTTGTTTGGCTAGGATTGGACTTGTGAATGGTCCAAAAATCCTAGAATTTAATAAGAATTGTGTTTTAACCACTTACCAGCCAGCGTTGTAATTTTAGTTTTGAGTCCAGTAAGGCATTGTGTTTTAGGTTAGACCTGGTCGAGAATATGGTTTTTCTCGAGATATGAGAATGGTCTTAAGAAAATGTATAAAGGAAAGAGATAAGAGTTTTGAAAGTGGTTTAGTTTTCGGGAAGAAATCCCAAACATTGAAAAGAAAGTTGAGTTTTGGGAAAGACTATGATTTTGGAAACGAATTCCAAATGTTTTAAAAAGAAACAAAAAAAAGTGAGTTTTGAGAAAAGCGTAGTCTTGGGAATAGGCTCCCATGTGATTTCAAAGGAAAAAAGGAAATGATGTTTTAAAATGGATTTTCAAAAGAAAACCAAGTTTTATAAATTTAAAGTTGTTTTTTTAGTACTTATGTCGGATTTTGTTGTTTGTATGTTTGGGGCACGTACTGGGTGACTTAGATGTCACTCACGCGTGCTTTGGTTGCTTTTCAAGTCCAGGTCGAGTGTAGTTGAGTTTTGATGCTGGAGTTGGAGTTTCTAACCGCACATCGTTTCCTGGAGGTGAGCATTAGTTTCAGTTATTTAATTATTACTGTAATTAGTGTAATTTTACTTACGATACTGTGATCTTGGTAACGTGCCCGGGATCGGGGAGTTATATATATATATATATATATAAACTCTTAAAATTCTCAAAATTGGTTCAAGGACTGGTTCGGCATAACAATTAAATTCAGTATGCCGAAATCTCTTGATTCGACATACCAGACAATTTCGGTATGCCATTTCGGACAATTTCTACACAACGAAATCTTGCATGAAACAACCAGTTACTAGAGTTGGGTCCTTGAATGGACTAACTTTTGGTGAACCAAAAATTTCTTAAAAATTCTCAAAGCAAGATTTCTAAGTCTACTTTCATTTGGGACATGTTTCATTCAAATCCCATATCTATAAGTGAAGATATACATGATTGAAGCTATAAGACTCAAACTAGCATGACTTAATGGCTCATCAATCGCTACACAACCACTAGTATTTTTAACAACCACAAAAATTAACAAGTAGCCTACTGAATTAAAGATCTTCGAGTCAACATTCTAATGATACAAAAATTATTCAATTCCAATACTCATAGCTCAAGTTATATATGATTGAAGCAAGAGGACTCAACTAAGCTCAATAGTGAATATCCTCATGACTTCTTCAAAAATTCATCAAAATTTACTAAAAATTCACAAAATCTCTGTCGTGCAACTAAATAATCTCCATTCAACATATTTGACAAATCTCAAGCTTAAATGTAGAGAATTAAAAGAGAATAGGGTGTGTACCTTGACCATATCTCTTTCTTTCTTTCCTTTTCTTCTTCCATCTCTTCTTCTTCTTCTTCTTCTTCTCACTTCTGCCTTCTATCTTTCTTTGTTTCTCTTTTCTTTTCCTTTTTTTTTCAAAGTAGGAGACACCCCCACCATGCATCTACCACCATCCTCCCTCTACATAAGCATTTGTTTATTGAACTTTTTGCATGAATTTTACGCAAACACCCCTAGGGAAGGAGGAAATATTCCGAACACCCATAATTCATGAAATAACTAATGAATTGGAGTCTCGACGGTACTATGACATCCTGCATCAATTCATCTTCCACCCCACACATCCACAGGTCACCATATACCAAAGCCAGCAACCTTCACTACAAATAACTTAATCAATAATTAATTATTATTAATTATGATTAAGTAGGAAGGTTAAGGTTCAAGGTGTTAAATCCTTACCCCCTAAAAGGAATTTCGTCCTCAAAATTCTACGGACGAAGGACCGAGCGTACCAAACTTTGGATGTTCATCTTGTAATCCCAAGCAATCAACATAGCAGTGCTCCACAAAACTCAAGGACCATTAGGCTTAACTATGACCCACAATGTTGCTTTGTCCCATCGAGGTCCAACTCCAAAACCGAAAACATGGCTTTCCTCAAGCCAAACATCACCATTCCATGGTTGGGAATTCCTTTCGGACACAAAATTCCCAACCACAACCCACAATTGTGTCTCCTAGGGTCGCAAAACATCCTGAGTTTCCTAGGCAAACACACCAAAGTACTAGGTAAGACTAGGTGCCCATCAGCCTCTGTTGTGCCACTCTAATGCACAATCCGATCAAACTACCCCAAGGGAAAACACGGGAGAATAATTCTCCACAAATCGAACAGTACAATGCTATTTGACCCACCTACAAACAGAGAATAGACAAGAAACAATCTAGGTATCTCATCAGGACACCTCAAACAGCAACAAACTGGGCGTCCTCAACAAGATACTCCAGAAGAAAACACACTGGGGACAAAGTATCTGTATGATCCAGCAACGCCCTGAAAGTGGGTATGTTACCTAAATCACAGTAACATAAGTAAATTACACTAATTACAACAATAATTAAATAACTGTAACTAAGGCTCACCTCTAGAAAACAATATGCGGCTAGCAGCTCCTACATTAGCACCAGAACTAGACTGCACCCAACCTGCACCTGAAAACCAAACAAAGCATGTGTGAGTGACATCTAAGTCACCAAGTACGTGCCCCAAACATGCACAACAAAGCTCAGCAAACTACTCAAAACACATCTTTTAATTTTACAAAACTTCGTTTTCTTTTGAAAATTCATTTCAAAACATTATTTCCTCGTTTCCTTTAAAACACTTGGAAATTTGTTTCCAAAACATGCCTTTTCCCAAAACTCAAATCACCTTTTCAATGTTTGGGGTTTCTTCCCAAAACCAGGTCATTTTCAAAACTCATATCTCTTTCCCAAAACTCATCTTTTCTCCTTTTCAAGAATTTTTAAAACCTTTCTCTTATTCCGAGAAAACCATATTTTCGACCAGGTCCAGCCTAAAACACAATGCCTCATGAGCTCAAAACCAAAATCACAAACATGGGCTGCTAACTGGTTAAAACCACAATTCTTGCTTAATTCTAGGATTTTAGGACCAATTACTAGTCCAATCCTAGCCAAAACACATCTTTTTCATTTTCACAAATCCACTCACTTTCTTAATTACTTTCCACTTTTCTTATTGATGTTACCTTGATTAGGGGTAACCAGACACACATGCAGTAGGTGAAGACACTATTTCTCCTACCTCCTTGCACTACTGCGGTGAAGTTCCCCATGCAGGAAGACATCGCCCCGACCCACTGGCCTCATTTTCTTTTCATAGATGCAAGGGGATACGTCTTTATCTAACATCCTATCGGTGACCTGAATAACTAGGTTCAATAACCCAGGCTTAACCTACACCGTTACAAACATCGGTAGCCATGGTCATGTCTGACAATTGGTATCTTTACAATTTGTCGACACCATCCACTCGTGGTCCCACACTGGCAACCACGATTGTGTCTGACAATTGGTTTCTTTGGAATATCATTCTCCTACCCTATTACTGACACCAATCCCCGTGATTCCACAACACATTATTAGTGTTTTATTTTCAAAAATCTTGAGTTTTCCTTTTAAAACCATTTCCATTTCATTCTTTTGTTGCAGGAATCTTTTCCATGCAACACATGATCCTCTACTAGGGGTCCCAACTCAAATTCATGAAAAACCATACTTTAAAACCATAAATTTGGTCTCATGTCCTAAAACCACTCATTTAATCACTTTCCTTCATTTTTAGGGCTTCAAGTCCAAAGCCATTTCCAAATACACCTATTTGGATTCCATATTCCTCCATGACATTTACATGGAAGAAACACCATTAACACCTGCTCATTGTTAGTTTAAAACCATTAAATTTTCATTTTTCTATTCACATTCATATATCAGGGTCAGGGCAAAATCGACAGACCGAATTCCAAGTTCGGTATACCGAACCTTTTTGGTATATCAAAACTCTCTATTTTAGACGACCGAGAGTTTTTGGTCTACCGAAACCTGGGGCTTTACTACAATCTGACAAAATTTCAGAATGTCGAATCTCCCATGCCCTGCACACATCCTTGGCTTACGAACCAATTGTTCGTTGGAAATGGGGACCTCCGGTGGACCCCTCAAGCATACATCATAAAATATGAATAAATCATGAGATGTAGACCTTTGAGTCTACTTCAAAACCGCTTAAACCATCCATGAATCCATTCATCATACAATCCATACGAAAATATAAAGGCATGGAGTTCGTTTTGGGTTACTGTAGCATGCATACCAAAATCTCATACAAATCCATATAAATTCATCCTAAGTACATGATCTCTACATTATCATGTTATCCATCACATTCTCATCCATCCTACAATTTTTCTATGATTTTACAAGCATTTATTCTCGTTTTTCATGCATTTAACATATCAAGCCACAAACACATAACGGAGGAGAAAGAAGGGGTCACCTACCTCAAGTGGCACCCCAGACGTCCACCCCGCACTTCAGTGCAACCCCAATGACTCACGATGGCGACGCACACAGCTCAGCTCTCCTCCTCTCCCTCTAGCTCGCACACTGTTCCGCTTTTCCTTCTTTCTCTCTCGGCTTCCACCCACCGCTGCCTCCTTCCTCTTTATCTCCTCCTCCTCTCGCATCGCACCAGCCACCCATCCCATCACCTCGCGTCAAAAGGGATGGGGAGACACGGGCATCGTCCTACGGTGGCATGGGTTGGGGAAGAAGAAGAAGAAGGGGGGAGATGGAGACGAAGGCTCATGAGGGAAAAGACAGAAAAAGAAAGGAAGAAAAGAGAAAAGGATGGACACACAAACCGACACAACTATGCATCCTTGAACCAGACTCCACATTGGTCCAACAACACAAACAGATGCACAGAAAGCCAACCAAATCCTTACAATCACAAGAAACAACAAATTATCTATTAATAAACCATTTATACAATATTACAATTAATTATATGGTTTACAATTAAAATGAATAATCAGGCCTAGGTGTCACATATCCCTTTTGTGTTTCACTCCTAGTTTGATGTGGAAACCAGAGATATGATGTGAAGTTGAGGTCGTGGGTTCACCGGCTCACCAAATCGACGACTAGATGTCGTTCGATGGCTCCCTCGTGCTATGTAAGATTCTTCCCTTCAAAACAAATAAGAAAAACAAGAGAAAATGGATTAAATGAGGTGTAGTAAACAAATAACAAAGGAATAACAAAAGAAAAACTTAAACATGCAACCAAATACTAACCGAGGGGTGGTTCCCCACATGCATATGCCATAGGCTAATCTATGTTATGCAATAGATTTATGTAATAATAAAAAATGCAAGAATTGGAAGATACTCCTTTCACCCTTGTATGTTGCGGAGTGAATGAGGAAGTGGAGGCCTAAACGGAACTCTAGAGGTGTGCTTTGGCTAGGAATGAAAAGATCTATGGATCTAGGATGATTTCGGTAGGGCTTCAACAAGAATTAATTTCTCTAGACAACCTTTCTCTAAATTTAGAAAGCCTTCCAAAAATCAAAGTCTAAGGATCTATTTATAGGCACAAGGACGTCAGATCTCGTCAAAAATAAATCAAGAAAATATCTAGATATTGAATCTACTCGAAAAATCGAAAATAGGATATTTAGGACTCGTCGCCGATGGGACCGACAACATATCTAGATATGTTGCCACAAGGGTCGGCGATAGTCCAAAAAGTTCTATTTTCCAGTGTAGAAAAATAGACAAAAATATCTTCTTGGGTTTAGTCGCTGGCCATAGGGGTGTCAAGTTCTAAATATCTCCTCGTTTAAAAATAAAATCCAAAACCACTTCAACAAATATCTAGCAACAGTAAATGACTCGTCCTAACTTTTTCAAACTCTCTGGAAATCGCTAGAATATTCTAAAAGGTATTTCCATTTAAAATCAAATTCAAATTTGAAAGATAAAATCCCCATAATTACGAGCATTATGTTAAATATATCTATAACAAATTCCAATCTCTTAATTAGATAAATATTTAGAAATTAAGCACATGTTGAAATTATTTTTAAAATTATAGATAATTCTAGCATTGAAAAAGTGATAATTAATATTATATCTCGTATTGGACCATGATAAAAATATATGATATTAATCCTAATGTTATCCATTTTTCTATAAGTTTCTGAAATTTTCTGGAATTATATATTAATCCAAAGTGATATTTTTTGTTTACCACGGGGATTATATATTTTCCCGGTTAGCATACTAGAAAGAAACTTTCAGTGAAAAATACTGAATGCGATACATATTGAGTTCTTTTTTGCTTGTTGAGATCTACTTAGACTATTCCGTTGTTAGAAGTAACTTCCCTGAATCATAACAGATTATGCCATTACTATATAATCCAGTTAGATCTAAATTGTGTTAAGAAAACCGAATTTTTGTAATAAGCAAACACACAAAAGTAAAGTTAAAAGTGATGTGAAATAAAGGGAATAAGAAAAACGTGAGTTGAAACAGTATAGGTTTGAAAAGTTGCTGAACCGTAAGCTAAAAAAGATCGCTGTGGCAACATAAACAAATAGGTAGAAGAAAAAATGGGCGATTATAATGAGAAGCTAAAATCGGAAGAGTCAACCAACCAACCAGTTGGAACTAGGAGTTCATTGTTGTAACCTCAAACGTCGACAGCCAACATCTAAACAACACGACACCGAAGAAATGAAGAGCATCAACAACAATAGAAAGAGTATTACCAATTTCAAAAAAGAGAAAAAAAACAGTAGAAAGAGAACAAGTAGGGAAAGGAAGAGAGGGAAAGTTGTCAACACACCCTACTTGACCAGCAATTTAATACCATCTTAAATGAGGATTAAATAAATGGACGAGATTTAAAGGACCATCGATTAGACAAAATTCGTATTCAACAACCGCTCATTTTGTGGTGATAATTAAAATTTTATCAAACAACTCCTAAAATAATAACTTTTGGACCGGGTAGTTGATGAAATGGGAAAAAACGCGAACTTCATTCGAATGTTTTCTTTTAGAAAAATTATAGCGTATTTAGATCACTTTTTAATACCTTTTTCCTACAACAAGTCAAATGAACAATCAGTCAAGACTGCACCATTTGTGACTGTCCAGGAAATTTTGTCTTAATGAGTAGTTGTATCCTTCTGACTCTATTTTTGGACTTATACTTGTTTATACCATTTTTGACTCATTATGTACATTTGATAGGAAAGATGGAACATACTACACCATTTTGATTCATTTTTGATAACCTATGTGACCATACTGATGTAATATTTATTAGAACTTTGTATTTCTTATCTGACTTTAAGACCGAAGAAATATACCTATCTCAACTTTTAACCAAAAAAAAAACAATCAGTCAAGACTAAACATACAAAATACAGTGGCATAATTGGATTAGAACTCAGTAGACTCGCACGCATAACATGCGCCATGTAGCTAATACTCTAAAAGAATGCCACTTCGACTATAGTTCACTGTAACTCGACTTCTACCTAACGTACCACTACCTTGAAACCAATCGGACATGAAGCTTCCCGCAAATAACAATCACTATAATTCCCTTTAGATCAAATCTGTATCATATAATTCCAACATATATTATTGAAAGACATACTCATCACAATTCGAGTCAAGTTTTTTTTCATCGATGTTTGCTTTCAAAATCGTACTCCAGCAAAGAAGATGCCCTGCATAAAAGAAGGGTCTCTTAATGAAAAAGATAGGCTGAATTGATGCATCAAGTCATAGATTTCTCTATAGATAAGTGTTAAATTGGAAATATACCAGAAAATTAACAAGATGACTGCTGAAATATTATAATCCAGACTAATGACAAGACTCCAATGCTTGCAAATAAAATCGAAAGGAATTGTCAAGATGGAAAAGGTATCACAATCTTACTAGTAATTATGCTATTTTAATCAGTTATCATTATGCCTTCGCAAATAGCTAAAAGGAAGCCCCAGCCAAAGGAAAATGTTGAAGGGACCAAGTTTCAAGGCAGACATAACTTCGGTTCCACAGGGAAAAAATAAACAAGAATTCCTGTGCGTACTAGAGAGTAGAAGTCTTGGTTAGGTAAACTGTCCTAGCAAGAGCAAGAGCAAGAGCCGTGTCCCAGACATGGGTGGACACGGGGCAGTCTTGCAATACGAGTGTTGAGACTTGAGAGACGAAGGTAAGATGGGAATCAAACATTCAAGTAGGTGATTTGAAAAAAGAGATAATAAAGCTGGTAATAAACAGATGACATATATTAATAGAATTTATTTTTGTTCGTCCCTGACATTTTTGGATACAAATTTTGCCTGCCTATTTCGGACACTACATTTCTACCACTGCTTGGCCAACATAATGCAATCATTTTGTACGTGTTTGAAAACATTTTATGGGCATAAATGTGTTAATCCTCCTATATATTTGGTACGACCTTCTAGAGTTTTAGCTAGTTGTGTTCCTACGTTTGACTACCCATATACTATACACTTGTATAACAAATCTTTGTACCTCCTTTTATAAATATGCTGAAGTACAATACAACTTTTTATAACCTTCTAGTATATTTTCAAAATACTTTGATGGCAGCTTTAGAGTTTTTTTAAAATTCATATTTGCTTTATATTTTATGCATATTTACATTTCAATTTTATAATTCCCTCACAACCGACACCACTTCGATATACCATGTATCTATTCTCTATTACGTCTTTCCAACAAAGTTCCATGATAGTATAAATTAATCCCGATACCCATTACCATTTACTTTTATTTCTCATTCAAAATTCAAAATCACTTGTAACCTTCGTGGCTTGTGCATTTGACTGTCATATATATTGGTTTTATCAGTGTTACAAAAACAGAAAAAACGGCCATTTAAACTCCATTTAAACATTTTTTACATGAAACTGTTTTTTAAGTAAAAGCGACTGTTTTTTAATATAATGTTAATGACTTCTTATCATTGACATAATATGATTATCTAGGTCCTTATTAGTTTACTTCTACTTGTTACATATTTAGTTATTTAATTAATATTTTTGAATCATCATGGTTTAATGATAGTTACACACTCATGGTTGAATGATAATATATGTATTCAAGTTTTTTTTTTTGAATTAAATTACTTGTGCTTGAATAATAATTCCAAATATTGAGGTAATTTGTTTGAATGTTGTTGGTTACATGCATATTACATTTATTTATTTTTGATTTCGACTATTTTTACATTAAACTCCCATTTAAACTCATGGTTTTTCGAAAAATGTTTTAAAGACTCAATCCATGCAGATGGCATTCTCCATTTTTTAAAACATTGAGTTTTATCTTGGCAGCAGTCAAGGAAACTTAGGTTCTTCTTTGTTACCTATGTTTAAGTTAGAGAACTTTAAGCCTTTGACTCTTTGTGGCTACTTTGAATAAAGCAAGTTGAGTCCTGGAAAATTTTACTTTACGATCTTTGTATCCTTGCACTAATATATATCTTGAAATACACAAACTTGATGGACATAGATCAAGTTAAGAAATTTCATCGTTAACATTTTCTTTTTTTTTGATGGCACATTATTATATGGCCATTACACATTTTATACATATGAAAAAAAATGGACCTAAACCTCTAGAAAAGCACCTTGCAATTTTCTACAAGTTTCCTAAATTTTCATTTTTTGGCATTATCCATATTTTTCTAACCAACTACGTAATCAATTGGACTATGATGTCACATAGTTCCATTATGCAAAATCACAAACATTGGAACCATCCCCAAGTACCCATATTAACAAGAGCATCGTGCACTAGGTTTGTCATTTTTAATTTGCATTTTTTATTTTCTTCCTCAACTTCCAATTAACCATATAAAAATATAAGTCAAATTTCTTTTGCACAATGTTAGTAAAGAACAGACATTATACAACCTGTTGAGATTAAGGAGAGAATGATCAATATTATTGATAATCACCATTATTACATATATATATAGGATTTATCCTTATATAGATACCCATATATCATAAATCCACATAAGAGATAACTGTACATCTAACAACCTATATCTAACACTCCTTAAGTTAGAACATAGATATTAATCATACCCAACATGTTATATAAAGAATTAGATATCCTAATACTCAATCTTTTAGTGAAGACATCGGCTAACTGCTCTGTTGTATAAGTATAAGGTGTACAAATAACTCCTTTCATTACCATGTCACACACACAATGACAGTCCACCTCAATATACTTAATACGTTTATGAAAGATAGGATTATTTACAATAAAGATCACAACCTTATTGCCACAATACATTGTCATGAGTGTCTTCACTTGAAAACTAAGCTCTGATAGGAAGAATCTAAGTCAAACCATTTCATAAACTCTTTGAGCCATAAAGTGGTATTCTACTTGTGTACTGGACTTCGATACAATATTTTACTTTTTACTCCTCTACGTTATAAGGTTTCCTTCGACAAAGGTACAATAACCTAATGTAGATTTTCTATCACCTCTGTCTCCATCATAACCAAAATTAGAATATGCCTCAATATCTAGACTATCATGATTCTTATAGATTAGTCCTCGTCCTATTATGCCTTTAATATATGTGAGTACACGTAAGGCACCTTATCAATGTACCTCCTTGGGTTCATACATGAACTTAATGAGAAATCCAACTGCATAGAAAATATCTAGACATGTCTCTATTAAGTAAATTAGCTTCCCACTCAGTCATCTATATCTATCAACATCCTAACATATGCCAGTAAAACTATCCTAGAATGCTAGTGTCTGATCAACAGAAGTACTTTCTAGTTTACATCTCGTGAGACTTATCTCCTAGAGAAGATTCAATGCATATTTTCTTTAAAATAGTACCATCTTCCCTTTGACATAAGCAAATTCAATTCCCAAAAATTACATAAAAAGGCTTATATCCTTAGTAGTGAAATGCTATTGCAAATACTATTTGATTTCCCTAATGTCTGAAGTATCACTCCTTGTAAGTATGATATCATCAACATATACTGTCAACAAGCAACCAATGGTGCTCCGCCTAATAAAAACCGAGTGGTCTACAACACATCTTCTGAAGCCAAATTACATTACCACTAGACATGGAAATCAAACCGGGCCAGCCCTGGACCGTCCGACCTAGCCTGGGCCCAACATGGCCCAGGCACGACAATCCTATCCGTGGGTTGGGCCAGGCCAGGCCCGTCGTGGGCCGTGCCAGGCCTAAAGGTCAGGCCCGCAAAGGCACGTTTACTAGGCCCAATTTGCCTCGTGAAACAGTCTGGGCCGGCCCTCCTGCAAAAATTTAAAAAAAAAACAAAAAAAAAAGAATACAGGGCCAGGCTAAGCTCGACCCATTTTAAAAACAAAAAAAAAAATACAAGGTCAGGCTGAGCATGAGCTGTTTAAAAAAAAAAAAAAAAAAGAATACAGGGTCAGGCTGAGCCTGGCCCGTTAAAAAAAAAAAAGAATACAAGGCCGAGCTCAGCCCGGCTCTTAAAAAAAATAATAATAAAGATGCAACGGTCCGCATTTAGCCGTTTGACAACAACTAAATTGTCAAAATAAAATGAGATAGCAACAGTCATCTCATTTTTTTTTTAACTTAAAATCCACTCCATTTACCCTATAAATACCCCCTCCACTCCATTCATTTTTCTTTATAACTCAATCTTCTCTTCTCTTCTCCGCTACAACTTTCTCCCAACCTTCAAGTGAATATTTCACTGTTTGGCTTTGAATTCTGCCCTGTCTTCTACTATCTAGTCTCCACACAACACCAGCTGAGCCAACATCAATATTTATCTACTTCTAATCCCTTCAAATTCTTTACTTCTAATCCCTTCATTTTTGAGTTTTGATTTTTGTAGGTTAAAGGTTTTATTATTTTATATTCATTTTTTATATTAAAATGAAAAATATTAGTAATATTGATAACCATGACTATATCCCTAATATAGAGTCAGATCAACCTCAGTCTACCCCAATACATACTACACAATCCACAGCCACTAAAAAACTTATGAAACAAAATTCTTCGATTCGAGAGCATGTTACAATAAACCTTGTAGATCAAGTTAGGTGTTACTGTAATTATTGTAATACCACATACACATATCCTAAGAGAGTAGGTGTAGGTCATATATCTAGACATTTACAAAAATGTATACTTAAACATAATAAAAGTAACTACACATATTTAAAACAATCGAAATTACAAGTAGGATCTACAGATATAATTAATTGAAAATATAATACAGAAGAAGTTAAGGAATGAATAACTAAATTTATAGAAAGACGAACAACCATTTTCTTTTTCTGAAAATAAAAATTTTGAATCATGTATGCAAAATTATTTAAATCCATAGTTTAAAAGGTTTCTAGAAATACAACAAGAAATATAATTTATAAGACATTTAAAAAAGATTTAATTAGAATATTTTTTAGTTTATTATATAAAATATCATTAACATGTAATGTTTGTACTAGTCCAAATAATTTTCCATATTTATGTTTAACTGCATATTAGATAGACATAGAATGGAATTTACAAAAAAGATTAATTACTTTTAAAGTTTTTGATTATCCACATACTGGTAAAACTATATCAAATATGATAGAAGAAATTACTAAAGAATATAATATATTTTTTAAAATAAATATAATATCATTTGATAATGCATCTAATAATAATGTTGCAATAGAATTATTAAGAAGAAATATAAAATCAATATTAAATGGTAAATTATTTCATTGTAGGTGTTGTTGTCATATCTTAAATTTAATTGTACAAGATGGTAT